>PVJC01002366.1:0-80301 GCA_004026665.1 Murina feae | reverse complement strand
GAGTAGCCTAAGGCAAAGGCTAAATCAACACCTCCTTAAAGATACAAGAGCCAGCCTCACCCAGTGGCCAGAGAGGGACCATACTAAACAAAACTCAGATCCACAAGGAACACACTTGGGGCAGATGCAGTGAGCACAAAAGCCCCACTGAAACAACTCTTGCCCCATAAGGGTGTCTCCAGCACAGAAGTTCTCCCACAGTAGACACAGCTGACTCTCATAACCAAGTGGCTTAGAGATTAATTCCTCTCAGTAATCATCTAACTCAGAAAGGGAAGCAGCCAAAATGCGGAGACAAAGAAACAGGTCACAAATGACAGAAATGGAGGAAAGAAAACGACAGGATATAGAGTTCAAAACCACGGTTATTAGGTTTTTCAAGAATTTTCTAGAGACTGACGATAAATTTAGTGAGATCCTCAATGAATCTAATGAGACCCTCAAGGATATGATAAAGAACCAACTAGAAATTAAGCATACACTGACTGAAATAAAGAATAATATACACAGATCCAACAGCAGACGAGAGGATCGCAAGAATCAAAGATATGAAATATGAAGAAGCAAAACCCACCCAGCTGGAAAAGCAAAACGAAAAAAGAAAAAGGGTCAAAAAGTATAAAGATAGTGTAAGGAGGCTCTGGGACAACTTCAAGCGCACCAACATCAGAATTATAGGGGTGCCAGAAGAAGAGAAAGAGCAAGATATTGAAAACCTATTTGAAGAAATAATGACAGAAAACTTTCCCCACCTGGTGAAAGAAATAGACTTCCAAGTCCAGGAATCGCAGAGAACTCCAAACAAAAGGAACCGAAGGAGGACCACACCAAGACATATCATAATTAAAATGCCAAGAGAAAAAGACAAGGAGAGAATCTTAAAAGCTGCAAGAGAAAAGCAGTTAGTTACCTACAAGGGGACACCCATACGACTGTCAGCTGATTTCTCAACAGAAACTTTGCAGGCCAGAAGGGAATGGCAAGAAATATTCAAAGTGATGAATAGCAAGAACCTACAGCCAAAATTACTTTACCCAGCAAAGCTATCGTTCAGAATTGAGGGTCGGATAAAGAGCTTCACAGACAAGGAAAAGCTAAAAGAGTTCATTACCACCCAACCAGTATTATATGAAATGCTGAAAGGTATTCTTTGCGAAGAGGAAGAAGAAAAAGGAAAGTAAAAATTATGAACAACAAATATGTATCTATCAACAAGTGAATCTAAGAATCAAGTGAATAAAAAATCTGATGAACAAAATAAATTGGAGAACAGAATAGAATCAGAGGCATAGAAATGGAGTGGATGGACAATTTTCGGGGGTTAAGGGTGTTGGGGTGCGTGAAGAGAATGGACAATAATTGTACACCTATGGATGAGGACAGTGGGGAGGCAAGGACAGAAGGTGGGGTGGGAACTGGGAGGAGGGGAGCTATGGGGGAAAAAAGAGGAACAACTGTAATAATTTGAACAATAAAGATAAATTAAAAAAATATATATATATTTTTGAAGTCTTAAGATGGCTTAATTTTTATTTCCTTTAAATATGCTACTGCCTTCTTTGCTCCATTCAAAACTCCACTGCTCCTTTCCCACTACCCAGTTTTGGCAGATACTGCATCCTCTCCCCCCAAATCTCAATAGACCACAATGGGTAAGATCCCTCATATTTTCAGCAGTTTTAACCTAGGTGTGGGGAATTATTTTTGGAGAAAATATGAAACCGTATTTATTCTGTTAAAGCCAGACCACTAGGAAAATATACCAAAGTCTTGAATCAGCAAACAGACAGGCTATATTATCATTTCAAGTAACAAGTTGATTTAAAAAAAAAAAAAAGACACAAAACTATATGGTCCTTATCGAAAAAGTAAGGTGCCAAAGCTGAGGCAGGAACACTGCGTGTGGGAAAAGTGGTATTTGGTAATGGGGGCTGCCCCCCCCCCTTTGCTCTAAAGGAGCCACAGTTCACTGTGGAGCTGCTTGTTTTTCCTCCCTTGACCTTCCTGTTGACAAAGAATTGTCTCAGTGGGGCTCTGTTATTTCAGGGGTGAAGTAAGCAATACTGGGTTTTAGTTTTATTCTTGAAAACCAAGTTTTTCCCAAATCCAGTACTGCATAACTCTTAACCAAGCAGCCAACAGTCCCTTTTCACTGTTCATTCCTGTGCATTGTTCTGAGCACAATCTGAACGCCTGTCCTTTTGAGGGTGAGTGCCACTGCAGGACTGTCCTGTCACGGTGCTGCAGGCCAGCTTAGGGCCTAGCACGGAGCCAGAGGGAAGGGAGGTCTGCTTCCCACACCCAGGGTGACATCACCTCTCGGGTGTTTGGAGGGTCTCTGAGCTGGAACTTAGGAAGTGCACATCCACATCCTGATGGACAGAAAGAGAAATCCAACGGGGCCTTTCAAAGTTCTTATCCAAATTACCTCCCCCGACTCCGCATCTGAAATCAACTGCATGCCCTTGCATATAAAACAAAACCAAGCAACACAAAGACTCAGAGACCAGGCTTTGTGTTAGAGCTTATGGAAAACGGTGTGGCGATGCTTCTGGGAAACAGGAGGCTGGCAACAAACAGAAACACCTCTCCTCATATTCCACCAGGTCACTGGCATGTCAGAGGAGCCTGTCAGCCTGTTGGTTCCTCAGAGGGCTCTGGCTGGGCTTGCAGGAAATGCCTGTTGTGAGGCATTTGCCACAGAAAATTTAGGCTCTCAAAAACTCTCTGACCCAAAATATAGCACCAGTTTTAACCATTTCACTTTTTAGGGTTAAAACATAAGAAAACCAGTATCCGGAGGCAAGTGACGCATGCCTTAAACTCGCTGCCATCCTTAATTCTTCATTCATAAACTTAGCTTAAAAAACCAAAATTATCATTCTTCATTTTAAGTAGATTCCTGCCTTCGGCCTCCATAGTCAATGGCAAAAACTGCTGTTTCTGAATGAATGAGACTCCTCTTCATGGTCATGGTTGGATGAGGTTCATATGGTCATCCACACACTGGGTCACACACCTCTCCAGCTGCCGCTTCACTGGAAGCTCTTTCCTCCTGCATCTATTGAGTCTTGGAGGTGTCCTTGATGTCCCAGTCCAGGCGACCCTGGAACTTCTCCAATTCACTGGAAATCAGGGCCTGGGCTTGAGCCAGAGGTGCTGGCAATGCTCAGCGCCCTGGTGCACCTGCTGTACGGACACCTGGCTGTCCTCACAACAGCTTGCACTGCACCAGACCATGAGGTCCTGCATCTCCCAGATATTCTCTCTCTCCAGCCTCTTCACCATGGAATCCACAGCCTCCTGCACCCGAAGCTGCTGGAGGTCCGCCACAGCGACCCTGTGCTGCACCTCACAGTGACAGCACCCACACGGACGCCACGGTTCCACCGCACCCTCGGGGATTTTTCATTGTTGTTATTGTTAATCCTCACCTGAGGTTATTTTTCTGTTGATTTTTAGACAGAGTAGAAGGGAGCAACAGAGACAGAGAGAGAGGGAAACATCAGTGTGAGAGAGACACAACGATTTGCTGCCTCTACACTCCCCGACAGGACCAGGGATTGAGCCTGCAGCTGAGGTACCTGCCCTTGACCAGGAATCAAACCCTCGAGGCTCCAGTGCACAGCTGACACTCTAACACTAAGCAGCACAAGCCAGGGCTCTTTTTTTAATTCTCACCCAAGGATATGTTTTTACTGATTTTTATAAAGAGTGGGAGGGAGAGAGAGAGAGAGAGTAAGAGAGAGATGTGACCCAAAAATTTCATGGCAATGTGAACAACAAGGGAGTAATATCAGTAATAAAATTCCCAAACTCTGTACAAACACAGACAAAAAATAAATGTACACTCGTTACATAAATAATAAGGCTAAAAGCGTTAATCCTGTTAAAAGTGTTGCCATTTTGCAGTGATCTATCAGTGAACTTTTGCCAACCAGACTGGAGTCGGGTCAATGTTACGTTATTTTAAAGGAGAAGAAACTCTAAGCATAAAAATATGCTAGTTTCCTAAGGCACAAAGCTGATAAGCAAATATGTCTGTATGTTTACATCTTCTTTTGGAACCCAATAGTTCCAAAACTTTTAGAAATAATCCTTTCAATAAAAGAAAAAAGAAAAAAGATCGGAGGATGCATCTCCAGTAAGTGGTGATTTTATAAATATTCACTTAGGTATTTATGAGACATAAATCTACTCTAAAAATATGTTGTGGATATAATAATTTTTAAATGATGTGATAAACAAAAAATAAATAATTTAAAAGCCTTACACATTTTCTATCCATACTATCATTGACTAATATCCTAACAATATATTCTTAGAATTTGCTATTAACTGCAGCAGAGGTAAATCCATATTTTAAAATAGTTGCATTGATATTTGTAATATTTTTACTGACTTCTTATCAGATCCACTTAATGTGGCTGGCAAGTAGAAATCATTAGAAGTAGAGGAGCAACTCTGCCATTTATTATTACCTGCAGCTTGCATTAGTTTTATTTTGCATTTAATTTCTTGTGCAATACTAGTATATTTTACCAAATATTTCTACCATAATCGTGAAGGTTAAATTAGTAAATATACTGTATAGGTAAAAATGTACTAATAAAAAATATATATACTATGAATAATACGATGCAAAAATCTACTTAAGTGGATGCTTGAATTACAAGGCATTGCAATACACTGTTATGAGGACACCAGTGCCAACTCTCCACATTGTGGAACTCCTACTCTTTCTACAAAATAGCTTCTATGCCATCTGAAAAATGGACCTTCAGGAGATAAATATAACCATTAATTTATAGATTAAAATTAGTTGCATAAGCAACAACAAATAAATAGATAAATCAAACTTCACCGAAATTTTAAGACTTTTGTGCATAAAGGACACTGTCAACAGAATAAAAAGACAACTCACAGAATGGGAGAATATATTTGCAAATTATATATCTGATAAGGTATTAATACCAACAATATATAAAAACTCCTGTAACTCAACAACAAAACATGGTGACAAAATGGGTAAAGGACTGGAACAGACATTTCTCCAAAGAAAATATACAAATGGCCAATAATCACATGAAAAAAATGTTCAACATCACTTGTCATTAGGAAATTGCAAAACTACAGTGAGATACCACTTTAAAACCATTAGGCTTATTATTAAAATAAAACACAGAAAATAATGTGTTAGCAAGGATGTAGAGGTATTAGAACACTCATACATTCGTGGCGGTTATATAAAATTGTGTGTCGCTGTGGAAATAGTTTGATTCTGATACATGCTACATACAACATGAATGAACTTTAAAAACACTGTGCTAAATGAAATAAGCCAGACACAAAAGGATAAATATTGAATGATTCCACTTATATAAGGTACCAGTACAGAAAAGTTCATAGAGACAGAAAGCAGAATAGAGGTCACCATGGGCTGAGGGGAGGGGAGAATGAGAAGTAATGTTTAATGGGTATAGAGTAATGTTGAGGACATTCTGGAAGTGGGTAGTAGTGATGATTATACAATGTTGTGCAATATGCTTATTGCTAATGAGTTGTATTTTATTTTTTTATTTTTTATTTTTTTAGTTCAGAGAGGAAGGGAGAGGGAGAGAGAGATTGAAGCATTAATGCTGAGAAAGAATCACTGATTGGCCATCTCCTGCATGCCCCCCACCATGGATTGAACTCATAACCCAGGCATGTGCCCTGATCAGGAATTGAACTGTGACCTTTTAGTTCATAGGTCACACTCAACCACTCAACCACTGAGCCATGCCAGCCAGGCTGAATTGTATTTAAAATAGTTAAAATGGTTAGTTACGTTATGGCTCTGAAATCTAATCTGTGCTGTGCTCCCTAAGCCATGTGTTTGGAGGAAGGCTACATCATCCTGGTGGAAGAAATGCATTGTTTAAATCTTTTTAAAAACTTGCGAAGTTGTCATATGGGTAATAACCAATACTTCCTGTTATTACTTCACTAGGGACCCAGTGCACAAATTTGTGCATGTTGAAAGAAACTGTGGGCTGAGAGGCTTCAGTAGGCACAGGAACATGTCTCAGCCCATCCTCCATGCCCCCACTTGGCCCCTCCCACCATAGCCCCGGTCATCTGTCTGCCAGCAGCCCCATTCTCTCTACCACTGCTCCCACATGCTGACAGCGCTGGCCCCGCTCACACCTGCTGAAGGCGCAAAGCAATTGGGGCTGGCACCAGAAGTGGGTGTGAGCAAGACCAGCACCATCAATGGGTGCCAGCAGGAGCTGCTGCCCTGATTGCCCCTCAGGAGCAAGGGGAGGTGGAGAAGCCCTGAGGGGCAATCGAGATGGCAGCCCCCACTTGCACCCACTAATGGCAATGAGCCATTGAGGCTGGTGCCAGGTGCCAGCACTGGGTGCAAGCAGCGGCTCCGGCGCTGGTAGCAGATGCAAGCGCTAGGTGGGACCATGGCATGTGAGAGCAAAGAATTTTCAGTAACTACCAGAGGCTCGCCCCAATGACAGTGACTGGTGCCTTGCCTTGGTCTGGCGCCCCTGCTCACCTGCTCTACCATCCTGCTGCAGCCAATGCCTGCCATGTTCCACCCCCTGGTGGTCATCATAGTGACTGGTTATTCGGTTGTTCTGGTTCCATTATTCTGAATGTTCCATCATTCAGTCTACTTGCATATTAGCCTTTTACTACATAGAATAAGTTCAAAACTCCAAGACTAGAACTAGTAAATTCAGGATTTTATACAAATATTCAATTGTATCTTTCTTGGCATATCTAGAAAAAAGTTAAGTATTCCGGTTTGCCAAATAATATACCATCTTGTTAGCTAAGACACTAAAAATGGTAACAGAGTGAAAATGGTAACAATTGTTGAATGAAGCAAGGGTGGCCATAAGTCTCCACAATCCTAGTTAAACTCAAATTAATTCATTCACTAATTAATAAAAAATGGACTGTAAATCTATTTTGTATCAAGTAATGAAGAAACTAAGGGCTAAGAAATGAAATGAGGTCTCCAAGGTCACATAGGTGATTAGTGGGAAAGTAGCATGAGATTCTGGAACCCTGAGAAGTTGAGGCTCCTGCCACAGAGTGTGACGTTGCCCAAATTGAGGAAATGAGTGTGAGAATCCAGTCCAGGCACTGCTGGGAATGTGGGCTCTGTAGAGCAGGGTGTTAGCACCCTCCTCGTAGATTGGGACATTTGTGACGTCTTCATAGGAAGTAGTAGAAAGACATGCATAAACTAAGAAAAATGTAGTTATCTCCTACCATTACATGCCATTTTGTGAGGCCTCCTCTGCTTTTCCCAGAACTTTCCACATTATCTGTATTCTGGATCTGTTAAAGTAAATTCTGACATTCTATAAAATAAAGAGCTAATATGCTAATTAGACCAAACAGCAGAAGGACCATCTGGATGACCTTCTGGATGAAGCCAGGGCTGTGAGGGCCGGCCAGGGTTGCCAGGGCTCAGCCCCTTGCACAAATTTTGTGCATCAGGCCTCTAGTACATATATAATATACTAGGGGACTGGTGCACAAAAATTTGTGCACTCAGGAGGTTCCTCAGCCCGGCCTGTGTCCTCTCACAGTCTGGGACCCCTCAGGAGATGTGCACCTGCTGGCATGCCTGGTCAGCCTGGGTGAGGGGTTGAGGGCCATTTTCAGGCTACCCACAGTCCCTTCATGGTTTGAGTCCCTACTGGGGTGCCTGGGCAGCCTGGGTGTGGGGCTAAGGGCCGTTTTCAGGCTTTTAGGCTGCCCACAGCTCCCATTGACCCAATGTCCCAGCAAGGCTGGCTGGAAGCAGGTTTCTGTGGTTTATTTATCTTCTATAATTGATACACTGTTGTTTTAAGCCCAGGCCTAGGCAGGTAACGAAGCCTCCTGTTGGCTTCAGCTCCATGGCTTTTATAATTACAACTATGTTGTGGTGAGCAGAGAGCAGCCCAGCCAGCCTAGGCAGACAGTTTACTCCTGGTGCAACGGAAGCCTCCTGTTTACTCTAGCTCTGTGACTGCCGGCCTCCATCTTGGCTGGGTTAATTTACATACAGCCGCTCTGATTGGCTGGTGGGCGTGGCTTAGGCATCCCAGAGAAATGGTCAATTTCAATATTACTCTTTTATTAGATTGTGGGCCCTGTATAGAGATATGTATATATTTATTTTTCTCTCCACTTACATAATCATATTTTCTTTAAAACTAATTTTACCTAGTGTATGTTGTAGAATTTCAAATACTCCCCCAAATATGGAAAACAAAACCAACTTCCCTTAATAAGCTGTCTATGGCCTATTTTTGAAATCATAACATGCAGATGAAATAAATGAACCTGAGGGGGAGAAACAAAACTAAGCAACAAAAAAAGTCTTATTTTTTCCCTTGATTGGTAATTCTCAATCCTTCTCTCCCTTCTCATATATTTTGGTCACTTCCAATTTCAGATTCCAAAAATAAAATCCAATGGGCTATAAGCTAAACAACTGACAAAGACTGATCAAGTTAAAGCAACATGTTACAGGGCCAATGTGAAGGGCCCAATTTTTCTGAAGAGATTTGAATTGAAAATCTTCATCCTCAGATTGTATTATTTCATGGCAGCTGAAACCCACCTACCTTCAATGGATCAAGAGCCATGGCTTCCGCCAGGCAGTTTTTCTTTAAAACATTGCAGCTTTTCTATTCCCCAATTCTTTAAAATGCATGGAGCAATTGCTAGCTAAATCTCTGATGTCAACAGGAAAACCAATGTTAGTCACTGGGTCTTAATTTTATTCTTAGGCAAATCTGAGTTGCAAAGGAAGAGGCCCTTGAAGTCAAGTTTGTTTTTGCTTTCTTTATTCTTGCATTGTGATAACATGTTAGGAAGCTGGTATTAATGGGAAGTCAGATCACAGGCTAAATGAAGAATTATGTCCATTTGGAACAGAGACTTTTAGTCAACAAAATCATCACTTAGTGTCTATATTGGATTCCTTCCTGAATTTAGCCTTTAGGCAATCGGTTTATTAAAGGATTCTAAAAGCATTTGACCTTAATGTGAATCAGAGAAAGCTCAAAAGAATTTCTAACTATAATGAAATCACAAGGGCCATAAACCCGTATGCTGTAGACTTTAATTAATGGCAGACTACCCCACAGCAGAGTAAAGTGCTGGGATAGCAGGTGTGTTTGGGGAGGTACTGACTGCCTGGAAAGCAGCTGAACTTGGCAGCTTTTGGACTGAGAACAGAGAGATAGCAAATCTTTTACACAGGGGCAGTTTGGCATTCCTTTGACCCCTGGATGCCTTAACTTGACTCCTTTAAGGTTTCTTACAAATTTTACATCTGCGTGGAGAAAAATATGGTTTTTCTATCTTTTAAAAAAAGTAAGTTTGCGTCCCATTCTCTCCCCTCCTCCACATCTGGATTGGACATTATTTATGCTAAGGCAGAAGCGGGGTGTGATACATCATGTGATCGTATTTAATGGTCTCCCAAATTACTTTTGTGAAATATCTACCTCCTTGCCACAGCTAGATTTACTGCATTGCCTGGAAATAACAAATGTAATTACTTTGGAATCAACATAATATGAGGCCAGATTGCCTTAACATTCCTTTTGCTTGAGAGAAACTTAATATGAATGAGAACCAGCTGTCTGTCTGTCAGCATGCGCATTTGGTCAGCTTTCATAACCGATGACAGATATGGCTCTTTTGGAAAATACTTTAAAGTCACATAATTGTAATGGTCATTTTTTCTCTGACAGATTTAATATCTATAATGAATCATGTAAAGCACATATATCTTACCTGAAACCAAGAGATAACTTTGGGTTTTCCAAATGGTTATCTTCCTGGAATATTTATCTCCAACGTAAAGTTTTGGGTTTCTTTAATGAAAGAAGTAATATGTTCTTATTCAAAAGGAGAAAAGAAATGAAGCTTGTGACTTCATAGTTTTAAAAAAAATGCCCTTGTGTGATCTGGAGCTTTAGATGGCAAGAAGGAAGGGTCTTTAAAGTGTGTGTGTGTGTGTGTGTGTGATTGAATTTATGTAGCTTTTATTATGCATCTACTAATTGTCAGACTCTTGGTCAGACAACTTAAGGTTTTAAAAGAATTGGCATTTGGGGTCTCTACTTTGTGGTTAAGCTGTCAACATTCATTTTCTTACTTTATCTTCACAATAACCTAACCTTTGAGTTAGATATTTGGACCTACCTCTTTCCAAAAGGAACAATGAAATTTAGTGACAGTAGTAACTTCCTCAAGGTCACAGAACTTTGTAATGGTAAAGTTGAGAGTGTGATGCAGGTCTCTTTGATTCAAGTCAGTAATAAAACCACTAATGAAAGAGGTCAGCAAGATTGGCAAAAAGCAGCTCATCATACAAAAACCAGTAACTATCTATGTACCAGTCATAACAGTGTAATACAGAAAAATGATCCCCCTCATAAGTCAGAGTAATGAGAGAGTGTGATGGGCAAATAGATCAGTGGAACTAGATTACAACCACATATGTGGATACTTGACATATGACAGAGGTGTCATTACAGTGAAGAAAGACTGGGCTAATCAATTAGTGAAGATCAGAAAATAAGCTATCTCTATGAGTCCCTGCTTTATACTACTCTATACTATAAAACATTAAAAATATTGCAAGGAAATTAAAAACCTTGAAAAGCAAAACTTTAGAATAAAATAAAGAAGACTAAATGATGTTAAAGGACAGAAGGAGTTCTTTGAAAACACCAACAAAAAAGCACAAATGACACAAGGAAAGAATAAATTTGCTATATTAAAATTAAGACTTTTAAAAATAATTGAACACAACATAAATAGTAAAAAAGCAAGCCACAGGCTGAGAGAAGATATTTGCAATACACATAATTGATAACAGAATTAGTATCCGGAACATATAAAGAATATATACAGAAATCAATAACCCCCCCCAAAAAAAAACCAGGCAATTCACATAACAGAAAATCTAATCTTAATATATGAAAATATTTCAACCATACTAGCAATAAAAAAATTAAACAAAGCTATACCATTTCACATTTATTAAATTGACCAATTTTTTCAAGTCTGAAAATACCTATTATTGGCCAGATGTGATGCAACAGGAATTTTTACTTATTGCTGATAGAATTGGAAGAACCACTTTGGAACACAACTTGGCAATGTCTAGCAAAGTTGAAGATGTGCATTGCCTAACACCTCGCAATTTAGCTCCTATGTCTATATCTTAGAAAAACTCTCTACCAAGCACACAAGAATAAATTAAAAAAATTAAGTGAAGCATTGTTTATGAAAATAAAATAATAGCAACCCAAATATATTGAAATTTAAAAGGGATATATTTTAATATATTATAAAATGTAACACTATGTGACAACTTAAACTAAATCTGCCTACTTGTAGCAACATGAATAAATCGCAAAAACATAGCATTGACTAAAAATTAAATTTGCAAAGCATTTGTGCAATATGATAAAATATATGTAAAGTTTAAAAACATGCAAAAATAAGACATTGTTTATGGAAACAACTTACGGAAATTTATGTTTGTACTTGCATGAAATGCATATATGAAAAATAACAAAACAATATGGTGCTTCTCTATGAAAAAAGCACAAATAAAAATGAAAGCAGGGAATTTTGTTAGGAAAGCTCTTTAAAAAATTCTGAAATGAATATAATATTAATGGATAATAAAAAGAAAGAGAGAAAAGAGGAGGAAGGCATGGGGAGAGAAGGGATAGAAAAAAGGAAGTAAGAAAAAAGGGAGAGAGAAAAGCAGGAAGGGAGGGGAGAAAGAAAAATCTATAATAATAAAAGGATAATATGTTAATTAGACCAAACGACCTTCCAGCTGAACCCTTGGCGGGTGGAGCAGTGGGGGCAGGGGTGGGGTGGGGGCAGAGGAAGGAGGGGCCGAGGCAGAGGCAGTGGTCGCAGCTGCAGGGGGCAAAGTCCTTTGCATGAATTTCATGCATTGGGCCTCTAGTTAAGAATATAAAACTCTAGGTCAAGTAATTGAGATTCTGTCTTCTCGTGGAGAGTCATTTAAATTAAAAAAAATAAAAAAATAAACCACACATTAGCCCTAGCAGGTTTGGTTCCCTAGTTAGCCAACTGCAGACTGAAGAGTTCTACTCAGATCAAGGTCATATATCTCAGTTGCAGGCTCCATCTCCTACCACCCCCCTTCAGAGAGGAGGCGGGAAGTAACCAATCAATGTGTCTCTCTCACATCAATGTTTCTCTCGGCCTCTTCCCCTCCATCTCACCCTCTCTAAAAATCAATGGGAAAAAATATCCTCGGGTGACAATTAACCAAAAAAAGAGAGAGAGAGAAAGAATTGTAGATTTTTTTGAAACGCTTATATAATGGAGCCAGGTCTAATAAGATTTAATAAAATTCACAAATTTAAATCGATTAGGAGGTCAATTTGAATCAAACAAATCCAAAAATGTTGAGTACTTACAGGCATGCAATTATAAAACATCTGTGCCTACGGCTTTTCAAACTCACCGTAACAAACAATTTACCTTTGTGTGTATCGGGCTTCTGTCTTGAAACATGAAGCCCTTCGGCCTCTGTGAGTCCCCTCTCCTCTCTCACCTGGGCCCCCAGGACATTTTTCTTTCCTGCCATCCAGAAACAAAAAACGCAAAGACAGGATGGCAAGAGAGAAGCAGCCTGACCTGTCTTTCGTATTCCAGGCCTTTCTCAGGCTGTTGTGTTCACACTAGGCTGTGGCTAGACTTCAGTTTCCACTCCCACACGTAAAGAGCTTAGACGTCATCGCTCTCATCCTCACAACAAGAACAAGTGGGGAAATGTGAACACGAACAACTGTCCCTGGACACGTCAGACAACTGAGTTCCCAGGGCAAGGGCCACCCTGAAACCTGGAAGCACAGGAGAGTACCGAGATCACAGCCAGGATCTGGATACCGGGAGCAGAGGCCGCTGGAACCGTGAACTGGCGGGAACACCTAGACAAACTGCCAGAGGCTCAGTGCACGCGTGACAATGAAAAACGCCTGTGGCTTGGGGAGACTTTCGCATTTTCTTGGCATTTTGCTTCGGGAGGAAAGATCCCTTCGTGGCTCAGACAAGGGGAGGGGAGAGGTTAACTATTTTGAAATTCACCCAGAGTTTTCTCCGTAAAAAGGCCTACTCTTCAGGGGAAAGACTTCATCAGCGCCTCACCCCCCTTGGTTAGAAATTCATGTCCACACGAATCGAGTGTGGGAGCTGGCAAGAGAAGTTAGGAAATTATTGCAATATCCACGGGAGGCAAAGCCGCAGAGGTGTTTTTTTCCACGAAGGAGGTGTTTTTTCCATGAAGACTCTAGAAAAGACTGGGTCTGTAGGAAAGGGAGAAAGAAAGCCAACTAGCAAGGCTGCTGAAAGGAAGGCAGATTATAGTTGGGGACAGAGAAGGGAGAAGATGCCCCATTCCTCTCAGAGTGAAAGCGCCACAGGTGTCCAGGAGAGAGGAGAGCCCACCGCTTCTACAGGCCATGGACAGTCCCCTGTGGTCAAACTCCTTTTCAGGAGTGTGAGGCTGGTGGACAAAGGGTAGAAGATTTAGTTACCTTAGGGAAGGACAAGGACATCAAAGGAAACGTTTGCTCCCTGAGGTGGGACTGAAGAGAACACGTGGAGAATTTATCCTTGTGCCAACCTTTTAGCACAGTTTACAGATGTGTCTTATCCAATGGGCAGCACTGTCAGCACTCTTCCACAGAGCAACCCAAGGTCAGAGGGTCACCTGGACACACGTTCATACTGGAAGTCACCTCTCTCTTCCTTTCAAATCCCCTGACATCATGAGCAATTTCTTTGCATTATTTTTATGGCTACACCAAATGTAGATGTGGATCAATGCTCAGAGGCTGCAAAGAGGCTGGTGACACCCATCCTGACACTAAGGGATTCCACCAGTCCCCGGGGATCTTGGTCCTGGTTCCTCAAGCGTTGCCTTGAAAGTTCCTGAAGCCACTGTAAAACTTGTATTTTACCATTCAGATGGTACTCCTGTGTTTTTCTTCTCCAGCAGATCCAGTCTCAACATTTGTATTTTCTCACTCAAGTTAATCAAAACTATTTGTCAGAGCACAGCCTAAATGGCAGCGAGGACACATCATGGTATACAGAACACTCTGGGAGAAAGATTCCCCTGGACTTGGCAGCCCTAGTTTCCCTGCCATTCTGTGGCAGCAGCCAGAAATTCTCAGGTCACCTAAGCTCGATGCAACCTCCAGAGGCCAGAAAATGAGACCCAAGAGGACTCTCACCTTTAGTAATTCCTGTGCTCATTTATTTCTATGTTATGTCTGTATGTCAGAAATGTTCACACTCTGAACTTCAGAGATAGCATTACCGAGATTTGATAGTTGAATATGAATGAATAAATGAGTGGCTGGATAGATGGATGATGAAGAATGAATGAATGAATATCAGAAAGAAATGTTAAATATACTAGAGGCCCAGTGCACAGATTTGTGAACCGGTGGAGTATCTTGGCCTGGCTTGTGCCGTCTCATAATCCAGGACCCCTTGGGAGATATTGGAGAGCCAGTTTTGGCTCAAACCCCATAGGCCAGGCCAAGGGACCCCACTGGTGCACAAATCTGTGCACCAGGCCTCTAGTATGCATCTAGTAAGATCTTTGGTTAACATCTTCCCACCCTCTCTCTTCCTCCTTTCCCTCTAATATTCATCAGTCTGTTCCATGTTTCTATGCCTGTGCATTGAGTGTCTGTCTTCTGGTGTTCATTGTGGTTAACCTGCCAGTCACTTAGGCTTTTATATATATATAAATAGTTGAGTTTTTCTTACAAAAGGGAATTCTCAAAATGCCTCCTTTCAGGCAGAACACATACTAATTTCTCACTTCCTTTATTTTCATTAGGAAAATATTGAATGAGGAACAAAGAAACATATGGGACCATGACCTCATAAGTAAGTGTTGGCCCTCATATTTCACGGTCTCTCTGACCTAATACCCTCAACTCAGAATAGAGTGTTAGAATGAGAGGACATACTGGCAGTACTGAAATAAATTAACACAAACTGGGTAACTTAAAACAACATATATTTACTGTCTCACAGTCTGGAAGGCCAAAAGTCCAAAAACAAGGAATCAGCAGAGTTGTGCTCTTCTAGGGAGTAAGGGAGACTCCATTTCATACCCTTCTCCTAGCTTATTGGTGGCTGTCGGCATTTCTCAGCATTCTTTGGCTTATAGACACATCACTCCAATCTCTGCCTTTTTCTTCACTTGGGCTTCACCTCTGTGTCTCAAATCTCCCTTTCCTTTCTCCTATAAGGCACCAGTCATAGGATTTAGAGCTCATCCTAAAACCAGCATGATCTAATCTCAGGATCCTTACTTAATAACATCTGCTCAGACTCTGTCTCTAAATAAGATCACATTTATAGATACCAGAGGTTACTTATCTTATTGGGACTTCTATGCAACTTACTAAGGAAATAACAGAGTATGTTAACTATTATAGTTGATGTACCAAGAGAGTATAGTGCAGGCTTCCTCTCTAGTTCTCATTGGCTCCAAGGATGAAGGGAAGTCAATATAATAATTGCTCAGGGGTTTGCTTACACACACACACACACACACACACAGAGTAATGATTTTTGGAAACTATTTTAGGGAGAAATAATGTTGAATTCCACTTCCTAAGGTTGAATTAAATTAGGTAGATATGTGATGGTGATTTGGAAAAAAAAACTCACTGCTCTTCCTGTGTTTCTCCTTTACTCTCACACTCACAACACTTCTGACACAAGATGTGCGGAGGTTTTTCCATACCAAGCAGCTCTGTGACACCAGCTGGGTGTCCTACAATTTAACTCAATTCTGACACTATCTGGAGACAATGTCAGATCCCACAGACTCAGGCTCACGAGACTTCCTCACTACAGATGTCAATGGGGAGTACTAAGTAGGTCCCCAAGTTACCCACGACTTCTGCTCAGCGGGGCTACAAACCAGAGGTTCCTACGATTTGATTATTGGCTACAGCAGCTCCCAAAACTCAAAGAAATTCTTACTTACATGTACCAGTTTATTGAAGAATATAACAAAGGATACAGATGAACATCCAGTGAAGAGATACACAGGGTAAGGTCTGGGCAGGGCCTGAGTGCAGGAGCTTCTATCCGTGTGGAGTTGTGGTGTACCACCCGCCCTGTATGTAGATGTGTTCACCCACCTGGAAACTCTGAACGCCATAGTATACCACTGAGATATTTTTATGGAGGATTTCTCACATAGGCCAATTAATGCATTTCCAGTCTCTCTTCTTTTTCTGGAGAATGGGGTGTGAGGCTGAAAATTCCCAGCTTCTGATCATAGCTTGGTCTTTCTGATGACCAGCTACCATCTGAGAGGTCACCAAGAGACACTCATGAGAATAAAAGACACTCACTCCCATCGCCCAGGAAATGCCAAAGGATTTAGGATTTAGGAGCCTTGGGCCAGGAGTCAGGGGTCAAAGACCAAATAGTAGAACAAAAGTTGCTCCTAGTGCTCTTATCGCTTAGGAAATTATAAAGGTTTTAGGAGCTCTGTGCCAGGAATCGGGGACAGAGACCAATACATACATTTTTTTATTATCTCACAGATGGTCTCTCCATCATAATAAAAAAATAACAGCTGTTTAATTGCATCATTAGCAAAGCAACTTAACTTGTTAAAGTTCTTCAAAAACATTTGTTCTTTCAAAAAATTAAATAGCCTGCTTCCCTCAACTGGTTCACATGATTAGTTTATTTAATCAATCAGGTTTTAGCCTGATCTGAGGCTGCATTCTTACAAAATCTAAATAAACTGAGTGTGAGTTGATGAACTGCCCATCAACAAATAGCTAAACAAGAGGTAATATCACTTTTTTGGCCTTAGCAGTACATGCTTGATTATGCAGCTGATTTTAATGACTTCTAAATCAGAGAGAGAAATGAACTTCATCAGTTAAAAAAAAATTAGGAAAATATTACTGAAATGCTTACCACGTGTTCCTTGTGTATAAAATACTGAAAAAGATATAGGTGGGAGGATTATTTTTTTATATTCAGAAATTCATTACAGTTAAATTCATAGTCATATTGAACTTTATAGTTTGACTGTGATATTATTTTATTTTTAAAGTAGATTAAGTAAATAATATATAAAGCTAGAAATAAAGAGGTAATCTATAAACCCCTTGGTCCTATGGAAAGGAATCATAACTCTCTCAGCAAATGTGGTGAGTTAATATATATAGGAAACAACTGCCCAAGCTTTATAAAGAAGCCAGTCAAAAGTTCAGTCCACCCTGTTGAATGTATGCCAAGGCCATAATCATTTATTTTAATACAATAAAGACTATATCA
This sequence comes from Murina feae, assembly GCA_004026665.1. Lineage (NCBI taxonomy): Eukaryota > Metazoa > Chordata > Mammalia > Chiroptera > Vespertilionidae > Murina > Murina feae. The sequence continues at coordinate 62,898 of PVJC01002366.1, read as the reverse complement.
AACATCCCCAGAATCTGGACCAGAGTACATCAGAATTGAATCATTTTTACAAAATACAAACTGGGGAGTCATATTCTTTCCTGTGATTTTTTTTTTTTGCATCAATTACCCTGACATAATGCAAGGTGCCTCTAAAATAATACAAACATCTCATCTCTGTCACTTACTAGTCACATGACCTAGAAAAAAATCTAAACAGTGTGACCCAGAGCTTCCTCAAGTGAAAGAATTGCAGTTCATTGCAAGGTCGTTGTGAAGGTTATAAATATGATGGGAAGAATGTCTAATTTTTGATGTCTACTATTATTCCTAGTCTGTGGTCTTTCATTAGGTAAATCTCAGAAACCATGCTGAGGTGTTTTTAGTTAGCTCATGTAACTCTGTCCAAAACAAAGTGAAAACTGGAATAATAATTTGTAGATTACGTTTGCACATAGAAATGGCTATTTATTTGTGTTTAATTGTGATGAAAGAGAAATGTGCTGCTCATAATGTGGCAGACTCAGCGACATGCCTAGAAAGGGCTCATCGCCCAGCTGTGAGGAGTGTGGTTGGCTCACGGTCTCCAGCTGTTAGTTTTTCAGATCTGTCTGCTTCATCTTTGCAGCTGAGGTCACATTAGTGGGGTGGCCCCAGGCCAATGACTGAGCTAGAGAGTGGTAGCCAAGAGCAGTTCTTGTCTCAGAAGCTTCAAGTCAATGACTGAACAAAGCAGGGATACAGGGCCAACCATTCCCACCCCCCATATAGTCCTCCAATGGGCAAGCTGTGCTCCAAGCTTCTGCTGGGCTGCCAGAGGGTCCACCAGGTTGGCATGGCAACCTGCCACACCACCTGCCCTGTCCTGCTTCCTCCCATTCCCATTCACAGGGTCACTCCACAATATTTTATGCTTCTAGCTTAAGGTGACCAGATTTTAACATTGGTAAAGTGGGACACCATTGACCGGGAGGGGGGGGAGTGGTCTTTTTTATTATTATTACTTAAAATACTACAAAGAGTAGTACATTTGTCTCTTTTTTTTCCCCCTTGACCTTCCCCCATCCTCCCTTACTCTGACTGGGGTGGGAGTGGATTCTTGATTAAAAATTTGGTCTATATGGAGCAACAAAAATTTTCATAGAACGCAAAAATAGTATTTAAATTTCAACGTAAGTACAATTTACAAATATAATAAATAAATAAAATTATGTATAGTATTATTTTATTATTTATTCTCATTTGAGTGAATTTTTTTTAGTAGATTGCTGTCGTTATTTAAAAGGTCATGAAATTTTTCACAAGAATTTGTTAAATTATATTTCACACATAAAATGGCAGCCAGCCAGAAGAGAGAATCCTGGGTGTGTGGCCGAGGCAGAGGCAGTTAGGGGCAATCAGGCCGGCAGGGAAGTAGTTAGGGATAATCAGGCAAGTAGGCATAAGTGGTTAGGGGCAATCAGGAAGGCAGGCAGAGGGATTAGGAGTGATCAGGCAAGCAGGCAAGTGAGTGGAGCCTAAACTGGCAGTTGGACATCCCCTGAAGGGTCCAGGATTGAAGAGGGTGCAGGCCAGGCTAAGGGACCCCTACCTTCTGTGCATGAATTTTGTGCACCAGGCCTTTTACAGTTAACAAGAGTTAACTATAAAAACCAGCAACAAGCTTTCTGTCCATGTTCAGCTTTTATTATCAGTAATTGCATAATCTGAAATATTTTATTTGTTTATACTCCCTGTCCTTCTAGAGAGTATTTTGGATGGGATTATTTAAAATGCATCAAGAGTCAGCAACATATAAGGCATGACTCCAACAGAAACACAAAACTTCATGTTTTCCATCAGTTTCCTAATAAGCATTTTCAAAATCGTCCTAATAAAATAAAATCGGTGCTTACACCAGCCCATGCCATTAAGAGTGATGGTGAAGGACACAACACAACAAAGAAGGACCGCATTCCTTCTTCTTCCTCTATTAGTCTTTTAATGTTAGTGTCCACTCTGCTTGCCCTCTGCGTTTTTCATGAGCCGGCTTTCTTGGCTCCCACTATCTGGTGTGACCTGCTTTCCCGGAAAATATTCCAATGATCTCTTCAGCCACCCTCAATTCCAGTCAGGCTGAACTATATCCCACTTATGTCCAAACACTGCTGCTGCCCCCAGCTCTCCACCTTATTTTCATCTTCTGTGTCCTCAAACGCATTCCCTCCCCATTCCAAACAGTGTAAATGGTCTAAAGACCAATTTGAAAATCTCCTTTGACTAGAAGCCCTTTCCATTGCCCACAGTTGTTCTTTGTCCCTTCTCTGAATTCCCAGAGCACTCTGTGGCACTAGCCCATTCCACGCTACATTACCTGACATGTGTGTCTTATATTATGATCCTGAGATCCGGAATAGCATCAAGTTTGTCTTTGTGCTTCTGACAGCTTTCTGTCAAATATTCATCCAGTAAGTCATTGAATTGTCCACAGGCACATGCTAGGCACTGAAGTAGATATTGGACATTTGACTATATGCAAAATTGAGTTGAAACCTGTCCTTGAGGAACGTCTGGGCAGGGAGAACTACTAAACATACAATGATGATGGTTCCATAGGAAGCAGAGGGCTCGTGGGCTTGTGTAGGAGACATAGGAAGGGCTCCTAACCCACACTTCAGGGTCAGGGAATTCTGAGGAGGACTAACATGCAAGCATTGAGCCAGGAGAGCAGACGGGTGATAGTGATTGCTACTGGTTGAGAAATAGGTCGTGAAACCCATTAGTCAGGAGAGACAGCACTGCTCAAAGCATTATCCGGGAGCAGGAGGGTGAATGCAGTTAAAGTCAGAGGTTTGGCTGAGATGTAAGCAGAAGCCAGGCCATGACAGGCCCCTTACACATGAGAGAGTTCAGAGATTAGCCTGAGGACTATGGCAAGCCCCGGAAAGATAATCACTGTTTGCATTTTCAAATGGTCCCTCTGGCTTGAATACAGAGTCTCGGTTGCAAGAGTGAGCAGGACAAGGAACAGAGAGACCAATTAGCAGCCTACAGCAGTAATCCAGGCAAGTCTCAATAGGTGGTAGGCTAGGAGGCTCATGCCCATATATTTTAAACAAGTGTAATTTGCCAAATTCCAATTAAAATGCATATCTACCCACTCTTCCCCCTCTTAGAAAAATAAGTTTAAATGAAACTGACAGAAAATATTCAACTCCCCATATGATCAAGGAGCCTCTGACTGTCCTGTGCCAGATTGCCTTATCCAACATCTGGATTTTTAACACACCTGGTAATACTTAAGCATTTTAACCATAATTGTCATGAGAAATTCAGAGTTTCCAAGCGTTACTGTAGTTCATGGTTCACATGTTCAATCTATCAATACTGCAAGCATTTTTATTTTTGCAGCAGGCACAATTACAACATGTAACTGATAGGCAGTAAGAAAAAACATATAGAGAAAATATATGCAAGAAAAGCCACTCAAGAAATCATGCCATTTTCTCTTCCTCATACTCTTTTGATCAAGGGCGGAGTCAGTAGGCACTTCTGGCTGGTTTTGTTTGAAAGTGACTGGGAGATGAGAAATGGTTTAGAGCCCACTACACTAGGAGTTTATCTATTAGGTTAGGAAATAGCACGGAATTCCCTGTGCAGTATAAATCGGCTTTGGATGACAGAAAAGGAGAGATGGAAAGTACACAGCCTGGTATTTCCCTAATGTGATGACACCACCCATCCTCTTTCTCCGTCATCACTACCAGGTCACAGATAATCATTCTCTTCTCTATGGATAACCTGGTAAGGAACTAGGAATTACCTTAGTGGCTGCCATTGCAACTAAATAATTAACACCAAAAGAAGAAGCATAAATAAGCCATTCTGAACCAGATAATCTTTTTGGGTAAATGCTCTTTATTATTTAATTGACCCCAAATTAAGTAATTTAACTCACTCAGCTACCTGAACACATAAATCCTTTAAACCACATACATAATCATTTTGTCTTGAACTATACACCAAGAAGTTATATTGCTTATGACATTGTTTTTTGAATTCCTAATGTAGATGCTATCATTTTGGGGGTTTTTTGTGTTGTTTTTTGTCTAAATAGATGAGGTGAGTATCTGGTTGTAATGCTTATAAACACTTCTAGGCCACATGTATTGTGACACTGTTCTACGACAAATATTCAGGCCTGATTTGCCTTCCTAATTGTCTATGAGCTTGTGGTTCAAAATTTATCTCCTGTGAATTAACCAGGCTTTGCCCAGAGCCTTCAGTTCAGTGTGTCTCCTTGTCAGGCTCCTAACTTTCATAAAGAGACAGCAGTTGTCTCCTTCTTTTCAGAGATTTTGCTCAGCTAACTGCTAGAGGATAAAGCTCTACCTAGTTATAGACAAGATTAAATTGAAAACCCCTGTTACTTGTCAGGAAAATAACCTTGAATTCTTTGTTCCTCAGTAGAAGATCGAAGGAGATACAATCCATGTATTCCTAGAGCTATTCAAAAATCTTTACTGGATTAACCCTGGTAGATGACTTAGATAATTGGATGGTGTCATATTGGCTTCCTACTTAAACTAATTTTTACTGATGTGCTGTAGCAATCTCTCATCAGCATATGTTGAGGGACAAAGGGGACAGTATGAAGGAGAGCCCCATAAAACTCAGGACTGTATTTACTCTAAGGGTGCCATTAAATATATTGTTTCTTATATTACCCAGTGACCTCTTTAAGAGGACCCATAGGATAGATTTCTCATAGGTCTTAGTGCTGGAAAGAGCCCTGCTCCCTCAGACAATTGGATTCGTTTTCCTTTTATGGGTTCAGTGAATCAGGGAGCTGGTAATGGCCCTGTCTTTGTGTTTGGCTGCTGGAAAGCTTGCAGCCAAATTGGTGGTTCACAGATTCATGCTAGGTCACTTTCTGCATTTTTTTTATTACAAAAGGAAAGCATAATTGTTAAAGCAAAATTAAAAAGTCTAATAAGAAAAATGAACATAAAAATTACTTGTCCTGTCACTACTCCCCGACAGTCATTGTTAGTGTTTTGTTACATTTCTTACGGTCTTATTCCTATGCATGTCCTTTCCTCTTTTTTTAACAAAAGTGGAAGTATGCTACATACCACTTTGTAACGTGATCTTTTTACTGAATAATATATTGAGGACAAAATTTACACATTACTAAATGTTCTTCTACCACATTTTCAAAGACTGTTGGGAATAAACATTCCAGAGAGGTATCAACATCTATTCAACATTCCTTTATGAATATTTATGCCCTTTCTATGTTTATGCTATAAATATATTCTGATGAATATCTTCATAGTATCTTCTATTGTTTTCTTAAGAATAAATTTCTAGAAATAAAATGGGTTAAAATATATGCAAAATTTTATGATTTTGGCTAAAAATTGAGAAATTGTTCTTCAAAAAGGCTACAAATTTTTAATATGACTGGCAATTTATTAAATGGCACATGATGTCAGTTATGATACTTTGAATTGTTTGACATATGTGCACACACCACACACACTCACATTCACAGAAACACAGGCTATCCATGTCTGTTTCTAGTCATATTTTAACAGATACAATGGCATAGCTACCAGTTTATCACAACTTCCCTGGGACTGCCCCACAGGGATGGGCCCACAGGCATGGTCCTACCTTCCATTCTCTGCTTGATGATCTTGGCTACAGCTATTTAAGAGTGAACATTCAAACTAAGTTAGGCTATTTCACTCTTTCTCTTTGAAATTTCATAAAGAAAAGAAGAAACATAGATACTGCAAATTAATGAAATGGGCCCTTTAATTAAAGGAAGTGTCCTCCCACCTATGAAAATATTCACATATTTCTGCTGTTGAAATCGTGAGCTACGATGACCCTTCCCTTTCTGAGACGGTTTTCATCAGTATCAGCTCAGGCTAACCTGGCCAATGAATAATGATTAAAATAGTAATAAAACTAGCATGATTAGACACTTATCATGAAACAGACAATATTCAGAGAGCCCTCTACTAACTCACTCAATCTTTCTCACAGTTTTGTGAGGTAGGTACTGTGAATATCTTGATTTTAGACATGAAGAAACTGAAGCAAAGAGAAGGTAAGTGACTTCCCCATTTCTCCAAGGTCACATAGCTCATACATGACAGGAATTTTGAATCAGATTAATTTAGACGCAAGGCCCATGTTCTTGCTTATTATACTGGAGTGGACACCACTTCTCAGGAAATCATGGAAATCTCACGTAACCACACCCATGTTGTCACCATGACTGGCATGGCCTATACATAGTCAGATCCTGCTAATCCAAGGCTAGTTGTGGCCCTTGATTAGCAAACTAAATTTGGGGTGGCTGCTCCCCAAATTCCTCTGATGGCCACCTGAGGAGCATCTTCTGGAATAGGAAGTCTCAATTTGCTCCACCATACTGATCATATTCCCAATTTGTGGCTACATAGAGGCCAAACATAGTTGCCTTTACTTGGCATCTTACTGGTCCAGGAAGGGATGCGGTTTAGAATACAAGGTTGAGATATTATTATTTTTATTATTGTTGTTGTTGTTGTTGTTATGATTATTATATCAGGACATCATTCAGGCCTCATCTGGAAAGCAGGAAAGCAGGAGCTTGGAAGAGAGCCAGAGAAACATCCCCATACCAAGAGGCAAGAAATAGATTATCCTACATGATTATATGAAGTAATAGTACCAGTTTTGAAACATGCTTATTGAATTGACAAGAAATAATGTATCAGATTGTCATTTTCATTTGCATAATTTGTACTATAATTATTTTCGTTATTGAGTTCTCTGGGGGTGAATGCATTTTCAGTAGTCAACTTGGCATTCCTGGATGGAGTCTGTAAAGGGATAGAGTGGATTTTGGTGATGACTTCTCCAATGACTTCCTACAGTAGATCCTCACTGACTTGACAAAAAACAGTGTCACAGTAAGAGTCACAAAACCAGTGTTTTTTTCATTTTACCACCTTTCTCCAATCTTAATCCCTATGTCCCCTCAAATTTCCCCCCAAATACAAGCAGTGGTCTTCTGCTGCTGCCCACTAATTGTGCTGCTATGGACAGTAACTAAATGTGCCTGTGCCACTATGAATCCTCACCAAATCTGTGCAGAAGATGCCAGTGCCTAATTTCCAGACACTAAGGCCCCTGAGGAGTTCCTGCACCAGAGCTGCTGCCACGGCACATCCCTTAGCCCTCAGAGAGCACAGGTACACAGGCCTCCTGGACTAGCTACTTCCCACACTGTGACCACCTCAGCCTGAGAACGATACCAGGTGGCATCCGAAGTCACTTTCCTTTCCTCTCTTGGCCCATCATCTTTGAACCAATTTTGTTCACCTCAGTGTATCCTCTTTCCCTAGAGACTCATGGCCTCTCAGTGGAAACAGACATTCCAGACATGTCTGAATACATGGATAAACACTGAGTAAGCTCAGACTAGGATTCTTTCTATTATGTCTATTATCATTATTGCTATTATCTTATCATCATCATCATTATGTTAATTATGATGGGGGTGATGAACTGGGGTCTAATAGTGACACTTACCATATATCAGACCACATTGAACAAAATTAGAGGCACTCACTTCCTCTATCTCATTTTTCCAATATAAAACATTTCCAAAGACTTCCAATATTTAACAAGCTCAGTACAGCATTTTCTTCTTTAAAATAAACATAACAGATGTTACATACTTGAGAGAAGAGACATGCAATACGCTCAGCATTGACTTTTTCCGCTTGTGCATGCATGTAATTGCTGCTGCAGATTAGAAGAGCGAGAAGAAAAGAAGCTTCAAAGGTCCTCTCTGTAAGAGATTTGCCTGAGCAGCTAAAAAGTCTGGCTTATAATCATGCCTCGCCCTTCGATTAATTGTGTGCATTTAGAAAAATCTCATAACCACCCCGGACCTCAGGTTCATTGTTAATAAAATAATGGTAATAAAGATTGTTTGGGGTAACAAGATTAAAGTGAGCGCTTAACAAATAATAATTCTTTTCATTTTAATTTTTCATTATTCCCCAGAAATTATTAAAATATATAATGTTAAATGTCAGTTTCTGAAGGCTGATGTCAAAATTATGATTTTGTGACTGGCAGATAAATACATTGGCTAAGAGACAGGTATTAAAAAGATATTTAATGGGAAAGTTAAAAACATCTCATCATCAATGTTACTGATAAAGAAAACTATAGATCATAGCAATGAGCAAATTTATTTTCACTCTATATATGCATATCTATTTATCCATTTAGGCATCCATCCACTCATCCAGCCATCCAGCCATCCAGCCATTCATCCGTCTATATAGGTAGCTAGCTATATTTATTCATTTTATTTTCACCACAGCCACACAACCACAATAATTTGATCCTGTAACTAGGGAGCTGTAACTAAAATTCTAAAAGCTATAGAAACAAATGAGAGATGTGAATAAAGTAAAATTCACCGCCTGGTTTTTCTTTCTCTACCTCTCTTATCTCTCCCAGCTATAGTCCACTCCTGCAGATACTATATATCACTGACGAGATTCTTCTGAGAGCAATGATTGCCATGACAAAACATTTCACTTTAGTTTAGACATTATTTATAAGGGTTTGGGGTATTTGGGATTTGTCTGAAGAAATTCATTGTTTTCCTTTTTAAAATATTTATATTAAGAAGAATTTTAGGCACTGCCTTTGGAACTATGAAGAATAAAAAGATGACTTAGACGTAGATGCTGCCCTCGGAGAACTAGTATTTGCGAATGTATTGGAGAATAAGAGTTACACATCTAGAACGATGTATGTGTGTGCATGTGTGTTTTTATTGCTACATAAGAGATTACCCTCAAACTTAGAAGCTTAAAACAACACACATTCATTATCACAGTTTCCCCTGGGTCATGAATTTGAGAGTGGCTTAGCAAGGTACTTCTGATTCAAGAGGTTGAAATCTGTCACCTGGATGACAGTCATTTGAAGGCTTGACTAGAGTGACAAGATCTGTTCCCACAATGGCTCTTTCACGTGGCTGATGGCAGGAGGCCTCAATACCTAGCCAGATAGGCTTCTCCATAAAGGTGTTTGAGCATCCTCACAACGTGAAATTTGTCCTCCCCAGAGCAAGTTATCTGAGAGGAAGGAAACATAAAAGCTGCATTGTTCTTGATGGCAAATCACACACCATCATCTCCAAAATATTCTGTTGGTTTCGCAAGTCAGCTCTATTGAATGTGGTATTGACCACATAAAGGCATAAAATGTCAGGAGGCAGGGGTCATCGAGAGCCATCCTGCAGATTGATTACCACAATATGTAATGGAGTCTCCTTAGAGCTTATTCACCTCCAGGTCAAGGTCACAAGGATATTTCATACTTCACCAGCTCTTGCTTTAATCACTGACTATACATTCCAAACTCTTAAAAGTCTCCCTCTTTCTGCAGCATTTCTGGGAATTCCTGGAGAGGTGGCCACAATGCCACATGGCACCCTTCTCCTGCCTAGTGTTGCTGCGGCAGTGCTTCACCAGGCATTGTACCGAGGAGATGGAACCCCGGGGTGCCATGCCAGGCAGATTTTGTTTCAAAGTCAATAGATTCCCCTCTACTCAGAACCTCCATTTCCCTGTAAGAACCAGGTTTTTTTTTAACTGGGTGTGATATTGTGATTTACAGTAAGATATACAATATTTGGTCTTCATCCCCTATTCTGCCACGGAGCACATAAAACCATTTGGAATTTCTTAAGGATGAGAACAATAAAGGTGTCTTTTGTTATGTTAATAAGGTGAGTTTTAGACTGCACCTAAGGATGGGGCTGGTTGCCAGTGCAGTCAACCATGTGATTAGAGGGTTGGAAATTTTATCATTCCCTGCCCCCACAAGGACAGAGGGGTTAAAGATTGAGTTCCAAAACCAATGGCCAATGATTTAATCCATTATGTCTATCTAATGAAGCCTATATAAAAACCAAAAGGAGAGGGTTCAAGGAGTTCCCAAGCTGGTGAGCACATGAGGATTCTGGGAGAGTGGTATGCCTGGAGAGCACATAGAAGGTCTGGGCCCTTTCCCTATACCTTGCCCTATGCGTCTCTTCCATCTGACCGTTCCTGTGTTATGTCCTTTTATAACAAGCCTATAATTTAGTAAGTAAAATGTTTCTGTGAGTTCTGTGAGCTGCTCTAGAAAATTAATTGAAGAGGGGGTTGTTGGAAACAACAGGTTGGTCAGATCAACAGGTGACAACCTAGACTTGCATCTGGTGTCTGAAAGCGGTGCAGGAGGACAGGCTCCTAGGACTAAACCCTTAACCTGTGAAATCTGATGCTATCTCCAGGTCATGTTAGAATTGAGTTGAATTGTATGACCCAGCTGAGATCTGAGAATTGTTTGTTGATAGCAGGGAACCACTTACTCAACATTGAAATAGGGTGAAGAACCCCATTAGGGGGTCAAAGTCATCACTCTTGAGCCTTTTCTCCCTCAGTTTATATTCTTTTCCAGAAGGCTCCTCAACCCTCATGCAAATAGACCTGTCTTTCCAGTTCACCAGACAAGCCCAGAGATGTCTGCATACCGTTAGACTAAGCCTTTCTATCCTACACTATCTCTTATGACCTTATTTATTACAAAAATAAATAAAAAGGTAAAAATGCTCTAAAATAGAGGAACATTTTAATGCATCTGCTGAGTCTTAACCCTAAGTAAATTTCTGTTACTGCTACACTTGTTCATAATTAGGTCAATGAAATCTGAGGCCAGCCCATCAGTCACTGAATGCCAACCTGTAGCAACGCATGGTGGATGTACAAACAGGTCAACAACCATTTTGGTTTAATGACTACAGAAATGCTGCCAAAATTTAACACAGAAGCTTGCTCTACACACACAGGTCAAAGGGAAGGCCAAAAGCAAACTTTAAGGAATACTGTAGTAAACTCACCTTTATTTTTAGTCTCTTTACCCCTTAAGACTAAAATAGCAAAAACAAAAACCTGTATAGTTAGTTATTCACTTAGGTACTCCTCAGTAAAGCCTGAATTTGAGCAGAAAGATGGAATGAACTGCATGAAATTACATTGCTACTAGAGCCCTTAACAGAAAGAGTCCCATGTTGGTCCCTCACTGACAGCTCCTTGTCTTAAGTCGAAGCTTCTGTCAGAGTGAAAGCCAGAAAACATCTAGAATAGAAGTAAAATGGCTCAAGATGCTCACTTATTAAATAAAAAAGGATACAATATACAGTAGTCATCCAAGACAATTATAAATGAATCAGGCTTCCAACTGATTTTCAAAATTTTTGCACATAAAAACTCTCATTGATAGGAACAGCTAAAAATGTGAATTCATGTATTCAGAATTGGAAAATTTCAGCATTCAGCATCATCATGGCAGGAGTCTAGCTTTTGTCATAGCAATAATAAAGGTCAGTTATGCTACTAAGAATGTTTCAATTTCTTAAACTGTCTAAAGGATCACATGAAACCATTAACTCCCTGAGAATGAATTGGGTGTATTCATTTTCCATTGCTGCTACGACAAACTACCAGAAATTCAGCAGCTTAAAACAACACCTATTTCATTATTTCACAGTTTTTAGGTCAGAAGTTCCGTTAAAGCATCTCAGCTGGTCCCCACCCCACCCCCACCTAGAATATCACTAGGCAGAAATCAAGGTATTGGCAGGGCTGTGTTCTTTCCTGGAGACAGGGAGTGGATCTGCTTCCGAGCTCATTCAAGTTGGTGGCTAAACTCAGTCCCTTGAGTTGTAGGACTGAGGTTCCCATTTCTTTGCTGACTGGTTGCTGGCTTTAGCTCCTAGAGCTGTCCCTCTGGTCCTCCTTGCACATGACCTTTCCCATAACCAAATGACCTGACTTCCTCTTCTGTCTTCAACTGGAAGGAAGCTCTGCTTTCAAGAACTCCTGTGATTGTATTGGGCCCAACTGGACAACCCACAGTATGCTCCCTACCTTAAAGTCAGCTGGTTAGTGACTTTAAGTCTCTTTGCCATGTATGGTAGCATATTCACTGGTGTGACACCAGAGAATAAAGGTTATGGAGCCAAATCTCTGCCTATCACAGAGGGGAATAGTGTGGAAGCAAGATTTTCCCTTTCAAATAAATACTTATCTAGTACTTGAACATTTTTCCTTTATTACAAGTAATATTCATTTCATAGTTTTAAAACCTTCTTAACAAAATTTAAACAACCATTTATTTTTTTTCCAGATTCCCTCATTCATAAATAATGTAAACTGCATGCTTATCTGTTAATTTAAATTAGAAAACCCACTAGTTATCATTGTTTGGCTTAATTTGATTCAAGGTGGGCATTTAAAACTTATAAATTATGACTGTAAAGGTTTTCACAAAGAAATTTTCCACCCAAAGCTGTATTTCTGGCATCACATTCAGGATTTAACACGTATCTCCAAATATAATCAACTGTGATTATGAAAGACAAAAGTGTTATGTATCTAATTAAACAGTCAAGGTTTTAAAACATACATTATTGTACTCTCGACATCAAGCATCGTGAGACATACAAATGAGGGAAATGATCCCATGTTACTTGAAATCTCACTGGAAGACAAAGATAAGAAACACAAAATAGTAAGAACATAGTCTCCTGGGATACATACAATTTGTGCCTCTGTAGTTCAGAAGAAAGGACTACTGCTGCTAATGGGGGGGATGTGTCCTAAAGCAGGGGGACTTTAAACTTGGCAATAATGCTATGTCTTTTGGAACCCGTCTGTCAACTCATCCTTCCCAAACAGGAGGTCTGGTTTGAGCTTAGCATCTTAAATCTCAAGGAATGGAGCAGCTGCTAGGTCACTATGTTCCAACCTCTTCTTATCACACTAGTGCAAATTCTTCAGGGCTCTGACACAGACAGCTGCAGCAGCAACCCCTGCAAATTACAGTGGACTTTGCTGTCCCAGGTCAAAAAAATCAGAAGTGATCACAATAAACTTCATTCCTGCTCTACATGTTATTTAGCGCTTAGGGATAAAATATAAACTATGCAGGATTCAGAGCAGCAGCTAACATGGTCAACAGCCAAATATTCTAATTCTATCATGCTCTTTTAAAACCTTTAAAATACCATCAGTTTAACCTTCAGCCCTTCTAAACTGATGTATGACTTTGGCTGTGCATAAAGGTTGTTACTGCACAGCTTTTCTTTTCACATCATAACTAGGATTCCCCAACTTCCTGGAAATATTTTTCTAGCAGTTTAAAATAATTTCTTAAAGACTGCCACAAACAATGTGCACCTCGCCTCACTAGCCATCCAACACATCATTTGACTTGGGCTAAAAATGCTGTTTATCTTAATCTATCCCAGAAGAGGTCATTAGCCAGAGTCAAATACATCAATGCCTGCTAGTCTCAATCCTGTTACATTTGCCAAAATTCTGAACAAATTTAGCAAAAGAACACAGAGTGCCTCATAGACAAGACTGTCTGTGCCAGTCAAGGAGGCTGGAATCGGAGACCAAAACATGTTGCATGTTTAGTCTTGTCAGACTATTATTATTAATAACAACACTGTGGTTAAATTAATAAATATTAAAATCCTTTGTCTTTTTATAGCACTCTACAATTGAGAATACCCCACTGTATTTTGCATATTAATATGTAGCACAGCAGTTTCATTTTCTAGCATTAGAAAGAGTAGAAAGAGCAGTAGTTTAAAGTAAGACACTAACTGGGCTCAAAAGTAACCTAAGTCCTTCACCAACTAAAGACAGGGGCAATTCAACTAACTTCTCTGGACCTTACTTTCTCATCAGTAATATGGGACTAGAAATATTTATTTCTCAGGTAAATAACTGAAGAACTGAAATAAATTGAAATACATAGCAACTATTTAATAAGTGATACTGCGATTTCCCTCTTAATGGATAAGGATATTGAAACTCAGATATTGAGTTATTTTTCCAAAATTTTACAACAAATAAATGGAGGAGTCAGGTTAGAATTTAGATTTGTGGGGGAGGGGGTTCTAGTAAGATAAACTGTATATCATACTTACATAATATGTCTCTGTGTTCTTCTTCATGCAGAAGAAGAAAATGGGTAGGAGAGATGGGCAGATTAAAATCTGGTGTCAACATACATTTTCTTACTCCTGACATCAGGAAAATGCAGTTCTCACTCACACATAGGATTTTTACAAAGGGCCACAAACCAGGATGTCATCAGGGGGCTAATCTCCTAAGCCCTTCTGCACCAGACAAAATACTTTCTTAAGTCGCTAGTTTTACTCAAGGCAGAGAACCACATGCATCCCTCCCAAGTGGCAAACTCATCTCCCCTCCACAAATGAGTCCCTTCTGAGATCTGATGTGAGCAAAAGAGATGATCAGGAAATATGGAGAGAAAAAGAAGCTACTTTGAGAAGTAATGTAAGCTCTTTTTCAGGAACTGTGAAGCATGCAATGCCATCATAATGTAAAATGCATTAAACTGTCAAAGTGAAGATCCTGCCTTCAATCATGTAAAGTCCCTCAAGATTTCCATGGTAAATTTTGCATTAAGAAACCTCTTGACCCACTCCACGGCCCCCAACCAAAAAAAAAAACTTGCCTTAGATGGAAGAAGCTAAAATACTAATAGAATGTGTGCCACATGTATGCCAAGTAAAACTGCAAAATTGTAAAACCTTTTCTTAAATAGATTTAAATCCATAATTCTATGAGTATCTCCATAAAAAAATCTATAAGTAGTATTATTAGAAATTATTTTGCTTAATAAAACAAAAAATCAAAATCTAGTGATTAGGTATTAGTAATCAATTGTTAGTATTGTCTTATTTCAAGCCCAGTATTGAAGCTATTAAATAAAACTGATCATTTCAAAAGGCTTTGAAAATGTGCTTAGAAATGGATACATGCCTCTACTAGTCAGTTTTGTATTTGATAAATATTTTTCATTTGAAGCTATAAATAGCTTGATAATCACTGTTTAAAAGGTTCTATGTCAAATTACAGCAACAAGGACAGGGACGTTGGGGGGGGCGGGTAACAGATCAGCCAAGGGACTTTTGTGTGAGCATTTAAGCATAACCAATGGACACAAAACACTGGGGGGTAGGGAGGCGGGCGGAAGGGCAGGGGGAAAAAGACATATATGTACTAATCTTTGTAAAGCTTTATGTAATTTTAAAAAATGTAAAAAAAAATTAAAAAAATAAAATAAAATACAAAAAAAATAAAAATAAAACATAAAAAATTAAAAAAAGGTTCTAATTTTATTTTACTTTTTTATTTTTTATTTTTTAAATATATTTTATTGATTTTTTACAGAGAGGAAGGGAGAGAGACAGAGAGCTAGAAACATCGATGAAAGAGAAATATTGATCAGCTGCCTCCTGCACACCTACTGGGGATGTGCCCGTAACCAAGGTACATGTCCTTGACCGAAATCAAACCTGGGACCTTTCAGTCTGCAGGCCGACGCTCTATCCACTGAGCCAAACTGATTAGGGCTAAAAGGTTCTAATTTTAGATCCCATGGCATTTTAAAATCTAGAGCTTCTTCCTTTATTAATACAAGATTTACTGATAAAAAGCAGATGGTCTGCCTTTATAGACACAATGAAAGCAACAAATGAGTAATGTCTTCTTTTCTCCTTTTCTTCTCTTGTTTTTGTAATCTTTTATAGCCCAGCCTGATTATGAAAACTTGAGTCCTAAAAATTAAACTGAAAGCTCAAGGCTTTGCTGAACATTAATTCCCACCCCCTCCCCATGCTACATTCTCCTGCTTTGGGTTTCTAGTTATCTTCTGAGTGTCTATCATCTATGGATGACGACAGAAAAATCACTCATAATTGCTAAGCCACAGGGAACTGTATTGAAGATCCTTTGTCAACTATAGGAAATCCTGAGAACACTGTGCTCAATGACCATTTTTCAAACATTGTAGATTTTGCATTCATGCTCAGTTCACAATGTCTGTATTTTGTCAGCATGTCCACAGATTATCCCCATTCTTTATTAATCAGAGTTCATTTTAAAAACTGAAAAACCTGGTGTGTAGAACCTAAAGTCTGAGAAAACTAAAAGGAAAATATACATGGGTTTAATGAGAAGTTAAACTATTCAGTCCTAAACATTTTAATAGATTTTTATTAGAAATAAGATAATTAACCAGGAATTTTGATTTTTGCCTAAATTTCAGCACTATAACTTGCATTTGTAGAAAAATATATCATTTGCTGAAGTCCATGAGCCTAATTATTTAGGGTATTGTTGAACAAAACAAGAATAATTACAAAGACAGAAGCCATATTCAAGAGCACACAAAAAAATATTCATAGTTTGCATGCTAGATAAATTGTCTACAGTCTATAAATGAAAACATATTCTATTACAGAGATTTTCAAGGATTTTTAAAATAGCAAAAGTCTGTTTAAGTGAAATAATTAAAATAATTAAAAATCCAGATGTGTTAATTAAAGTGGACACCAGTACAAATAGCTCGACCTTACCTGCCAAAGGTTACTTCTGAAGCACCTCCATAAAAGTCTCAGTATAAATCAGCCCTGGCTCAGTCAGTTAGAGCATCATCCCTTGCATCGAAGGGTCACAGGTTTGATCCCTGGTTGGGGCACATGTGGAAGTAATCCATCAATGTTCCTTTTCCTCTCCCTCTCTCTTCCTCTCTCGTTCTAAAAAAATCATCATATCCTCTAATGAGGAATAAAAAATATTTTTTAAAAGTATAGAAATCATCAAATTAGAAGACCTGAATTCTAATGTGAAGATTCTAAAGATCTGAAATCTACTCTTACAACAGCAATCAAGAACCTGGTTGACATTGATTGAGTCACTCAATGGCTGTGAGCATATTCCTTGAGAAAAGGAGTTGGATGACCCCTGACCACTAACCCAACTCCAATACTCAGTGAGTGGGATGGTATGAGACATTGTTCTCCTGTGTGAACATCCTTTAGCAGCATTCAAATCTGTATAAGATTTCAGCCACTGAATTTTTGCAAAGACTATGGAAGCTCAGTAAGATGTATTTCCTCTTTTTGAACATACAGCTAGCCTACATTTACTGGCCTCCCAGCAGTTGAGTACAACCATCTTCAGAGTCCTGGTCAATCAAATGTGAGCAGATTTAATGTATGCGACTTCCAAGCCTGGTTCACAGAACTCCCCACAGTCTTCCTGGTCTTTCTTCCTCCACCATCTAGAAGCAGTTGATGACTAGATATTTTTTTTAACTTTTTTTTTTATTTCATTGCTTAAAGTATTACAACAAGTGATAGATAAGTATTACAACAGATGATAGATATTTTAAGTCCTTGCTTCTCAGAATCTGGTCCATGAATCAGAAGCATAGGCATTGCCTGGCACTTACTTGCTATGCCAAATCTCAGACCTCCTGAAACAGAATCTGCATTTTAATAGGCTGCCAAGACGATCCACTCATGCATTTAAGTTTGAGACCAGTAGTCTAGACTAGAGGATGGTAGAGCTGCAAAATGAAAAGAGCACGAGTCCCTAAATTGTAATGTGGAGGAAAGCCACGAGCTGACTAGAAACAACTGCCTTGGATTCATGAAAGACTAAATAATAAACTGTATAGGAACCATTATAGTTTTTGCTTCTATTCATTAACACAGATGAGCTTACACTAACAAGAACAGTGAAACATGTCTATTCTGAAACCATCCTGATTCTTCACTCTGTTTTCCTTGAATTTGAAATATCAACAAAATATTTAAAAGCAGCTTGAACTAACCAAGAGCCTATTTTACCACATGACAAATCTCTGCATGGCTCCAAACTGAGGGTGCTTTGGGATGTGTATTTTATACCCGCAGATAAGTTGTGTAAAATAAAGATAGGATGTTTCAACTCCATCTATTTCCAGTTCAAGCTTCCCTTCCTTCCATTAGCCCATGTTATCAAGTCCTCTGTAAAAAGCCTAATGTTGGTTTCAGCATCCCTGCTGGCTTTGAGCATCTATCATTCTAAGAATGAAATCATTCTTCATGGCATATTATGAGCCTTTTTGTCAGGTGGCTAACTAAACTGGCACCAGTTAACTGTGATCTAAACTTTATATTGACAGATCTGGCAACAGACTGACATTCCCCGCACTAATTTTGGCTGTCCAATATGAGAAAAAAATGTTTGAAATATGATTTATCTTAAGCTGACAGCAATCTTCATCAGGGTGCCAACCACTGACAGAGTAAGGAAAAGGACCCAGCATATAATCCTAGCCTGCTGTGCTTTCAAGGCAAGAAGAAAGAATGTAGAGCTCCCTCAAAGTCACCATTTAATTTCACAATCAAGCTGGAAGGAAAACAAATGTTTCTTCCTAAGCCTCACCATCAACCATCTATTTTTCTCCAATATGCATTTGTCTTACCGTATAAAGCCCAGGATTACCATCCCTGTGTCTTATGATAATACCTGACACACCAACTATCCCAGCAGCTGAGCAGAGTCCCTGAAATGCAATTATAGGGAAATATCTAATAACCCAAAGATTAGCAACAGAAATGTGAGCGCCGTTAACTATTTTTCTTTGGGGCTGAGATGAAAGCCAGAAGCTAGTCAGCTGAAGGAATAATGACACAGAAGAGACACAAAATTGGGAAGATCCATCAGCATAATCATAGCACATAAACGACACTGTCTGAGTAGTGGCAGAAAGATTTGACCGTTAGAACCTAAATTGTTACATCTCTCTTTTCCAAATGAAAATGAGATGCAAAATACTTTTACACATTGACAAGAAGTTGTCTGAAACATTATCAATATATCCTAGACCTATTGTGCTTGATTAACAACCCAAACCCCATGTTTTTAGAATGTGCCAACATTCTAGCCAAATACAGTAACATGCAGTTATTCACGGGCATCTTTCATGTTTGGTACAATTTGATAAGAGGCATGTATTTGTGTGTATAAATTCTAATGATGAGGAAAATAAAATAACTCTGGATTCTATGTTTAAATCTTTGCATTGGTATTTATGGTAATAAATGAGATGGAGCAGAGGGGGAGGAGTACATACTGCCTAGAAGCTAAAATTATTTCCTAGTGCCATCGAGCCAGAGTGAGTCAAGTTCTCCTGGGGAAATACTATTCATTCAAGTGGACTGAATTGGACACTGTGATGCCATTAAATGCATACCAAGTGATCATTTGCCAAATAGTTAACCTTTGATTATAAGAAAAAAGGGGAAAGAAAAACTCCAGTCTCTTTATCTCTATTTACATTTTTGGCAGCTAAAATGTAAATGCAGGAATGAAAGCACACAAGTGATCAAACTGAACTTCTGTGTATGGCAAGTCCCAAGCCATTCTGCTACCAGCGACTGCCTCTTTATTCTTTGCACGCACTCTGCCCTTAGCCCCTCTTCCTCATGGCTGTCCAAGTCACCCACCACCACACCCCATCCCATGGGTGTCCATAAGACTCTACTGTGACTTCTTTGAGACCTCTCCCAGCAAACAGCAGTGCTCTATTCTGTTTACTTCTTTACCTCCTCTTCTCCATTAAACTAAATTTTCATGTGGCCTCTTTCTTTCCCTCCTCATCATATTGGTTCATCCCATACTAAGTTGCCAAAGGCTTGTATTCCTTCAATGCTTTGAAACCAAATAATGTTTGTACAACAGAGACCTTCTGTGTTTTAACCCTCCAAATAGTGACTGACTCAGAGAAGTTAGATATTATGACAAAGCCTTAGGGTGAATGATCAAGGAAGCTGAGGATATAGTTTTAAGTGGACATGCTTCTTAGATTTTTTCAAATAGCTTGATAAAAATGGCTGTTGGGATTTTATTTTTTGTTTTTGGTGTTGTTGGAGTTTTTTTGAAAGTGTATAAAGTTGACTTCATCACCAAGAAAACTTTTGATTTAGGAAGACAAGACAAAATAAAACACGATATGGAAGGGAAGGGAAGAAAAGGAAAGAGAAGGGGAGAGAAGGAGAGAGAAGGGAAGGGAAGGAGAGAGAAGGGAAGGGAAGGAGAGAGAAGGGAAGGGAAGGGACAAGAAGGGAAGAGAAGGGAAGGAAAAGGAAGGGAAGGGAAAAGGAGAGGAGGGGAGGGGGGAGGGAGGAGAGGGGAACAAGTGTAAGCTATAAGCCAGGCAACTGATAAGTGCTGTTTGTTATATATTTAATCAACCTCAGATCCCTATATAGTGCACCTACCCCCCACCACCACCACCACCATTTCATAGGTGATATGCCTGAGAATTAGAGGCATAAGGTAATTTAGCCAAGGTCACTAAGTGGCACAGATAAAATTAAAAGCCATCTATTGAGGGCCAAGTTCATTCACTTCCCGTGGCCCAAGCTGCCTCAGGCATGACATATTCTGCCCCATCGTTCTGCCGGATAATTTCTTTTATTTGTTTTAAAGGGAATTTTTCTGAGGCTTCCTTCTTGGACATAAAACCTTCCTAAGTATTACCTTTCCTTATGCATCTGAAGTTTATAATTCCTTTTTCCCACTGTCTAATGCAGAGCGCCTACATATTAAAAGTATGTTTTGACCAGTCCTCCACTCTCCTCTTGACTAATGTCAATATTTCAAACTTTGCCTCATTTAGGAAAACAAAGGTTCCCTGTCTGCAATGTGTTCAGGATGGAGCTTATAAACAGGTGGAATTCTCTCGAGAAAGAATAAGAGAAATACTTGGGGAAAGTCCTTGAGTGAAGCTGCAGGTCATTAGCAGCAGACATGCAAGATTTCACATTGATCCTGGCCTCCTCTGACATTAATGCAAATACTCAGTCTGGCCGGGAGGGTGGAGGAGTGAGAAAGCTGCCATGTGACATGATGGATGCCCGGCAGGTTTGCATTGGGGGTGAGGGGTGGAGATTAAGGAGGCAGAGCAGCGCAATAAGTGCACCCTGTGGGTTCTCTCATCCTCTTCACCCCTCAATCCCCCATTCTGTGCCATGAGCAAATCTAGAGCTACATAAGGAACTGAAATTGGCTTTGTTTTGTTTTTGTTTTTATCTGTCACATCCAACTAGACAGTACATTTAAAGTGGCACATAGACTCAAGAAAAACAGCTCAGATCAACCAGAATACAGAGGAGGCAGCACCAAGCAGTGAAGGGACAACAGGGCTGAGTGCACATCTTTGCCATCTTGGTGTAGTTGTACATGTGTGTGAGATGAAAGATTGAACACCATCATCTTTAAAGTCTTGTCCAAGTCCAACATTTCTTTTCACTCTCACTCTGACCATCCCCCCATTTTAGAGACAATGAGATATCAGGTGCTAATTTCAAGTGAAGAGTCATCTCCCCACACCCTTGTGGAAACAGCTGGAGGCATTTTTCTTGACAGTAATTTTTACTGTTGACTCTCTCTCACTTCACAATCTCAGCCAAGCTCAGGGAAGCCTTAGTTCGGGAAGCTTGTGAGAAACATGCACTGTGCTAAGCATTTCAACACACATGATCTCTTTCAATCCTTGTAGAAGCTACATAATAATTATTATCGTCTCCATTTTAGAGATAAGGAGATTGAGGCTCAGGCATATTAATTGAGCAGCCCAAGGCCAACAGCAAGCAAGTCTGAGCTGAGATTTGAACTAGATGTTCCGACCCAAGACAACTGCTATGAGCCTGTGAGCTTCCATTTCTGCTTCTGTAAATTCCCCCCTCCCCCGCCAACATATACACACAACACACCCACACCCACCAGATGAGGTACTATATTTTCCAGCGTATAAGACAACTGGGCGTATAAGATGACCCACAACTTTTGAGAAGATTTTCCTGGGTTAAAAAGTCTGGACAGAGACTGTATGCGGCACAAAAAGGAGCCAACCCAGAGACACTTGCGGTCTCCGTACAGCTCCATTGAAATGAATGGAGTGCAGTTGTTTTTGAGCTCCCCCCACCATATGCAGCGACCACAGATTTTCCAGTCTGTTTCGGAAGTTTCAGCACCTGCCCTATAAGACAACACCCGGCTTATAAGACAAATCCCGACTTTTGAGATTTTCCTGGGTTAAAAAGTCGTTTTATATGCCAGAAAATACGGTATATGCAAAAAGTATATGAAGAAGTGGGTTTGGGGAATGCACTGGAAGCCTATTCCAAGTTCCAAGTTCTGTTGAAGAGAGGAGACTTATAGGGACATGAAAGTTGGCTGCAAAACTGGCAAAACCAAGTTCAAGTGCCTGCTGAGGAAGAATTGAGCCATAGTATTGTAAGAGAGCCATGGTCAGCTTTGCATTTGAGAACATGGCTCTCTGGGCCCTCCATGGCATAAATTCTGGGGAAGTTGGACTCCCATGAACCCCTGGGACTTTGTTCATGTTCTCCAGCAGTGTTTTGAGCTGACACAGAAGACAGGCTATGGTAGAAAGAACAGGACATTGAAGACCTGGTTCTATTGTCAGGAATATAGTTTAGAGCATTCTAATATCAAATTAATTAAATGATATTATATAATCTTTGAAATTTCTCCAACGCTAGGATTTCATGAGGAAAAAAAATATGTCTTTGCATTGCTATAACTTTGCATAGTGGAGAAGGGGATGATGAGAACAATAATAGTGATAACCATTTATTGAACTCTTACTATCTGCCAAGCACTCCTATCTCTGATTATTAGATGTTGTAACCCATTGGACAAAGACAATGGCAAGAGGTAGAACACGGACAGCAATGAATGAATTAACGAAGTAGGAATTTAATTTGAGTGGAGTCCAAGGGCAATTGTAAATCATTCTGGAAGGTTGCACCGATTTGTCTTGCCCTTCAACAATGCAAAGAAAATATTAGACAAAGGAAGCTTCATGAGGCCTCCCCATCACTGCCAGTGTTCCAGGTAGCATCCACACCCATCGGCCTGCAGGAGAAAACACAGTAGAATTGTTTTAAATATGATGCCTCTGACAGTGATCCTGACATGAGGGGCAGGTGTGACCTTTCCTGAACTCTCAGAACATGTAGTGACAATCATAGCAGTAATTACTATTTGTAAAAACACCATCATCTGTACTTTCTCCCTTCATTGTTTGAATCATTGAATGTGATGCTAGCGTACCACTTGACTACTTGCCCTCCTTGGACTCCTCTCCAAGTGGTTCTCCAACTGAACCACGAGTTCCTCAAGGTCAAAGCCCTGTACACCTCAAGAGCAGTCAGCTTACCGATAAGCACACAGGAAGTGATCAGCAAATTCAATTGAAGGGAGTGGAAAATCAATCCTGGTGTGGATTCAGCAACCACTCCTATCCAATATATGTGTGAAAACTATCCTTTGTTGGGATGGCAGCTGCAACATGTAATAGCCACCCTGGTCAGCCATCTCCAGAAAAGTCTCCTGTAACCCTAATGAGTGCCTACACAATGTTCCCTTGATGCTCTGCTTCAACAGGTCCTTGCAGATCTCTTCAGGTTTCTCTTTTTGTTGACCCCCTTAAACCTTTTAGAGGTCTTGCTGTTTGTCCATCACTTTTCACATGCTTCAGTCCTATAGAATTTCACTGTGGCAGCTATCCCAAAGGTTCTCAAACTTAAGCAGACCTAAGAACTGCCAAATTTCACCCTTGGGTATTCTGTTCTGGAATAGAATCAGGAATCTACAATTTTTATAAGCCCACCAGGTTATTTCTGATGCAGGTGGTCCTTGAATCACCCTTTGAGAAACACTGACTATCTCAAAGGAATTACATGATAGGACCTTAGTCTGATGATTAAGTATTATCATGATTCCTAGGAGCCAGAATCCTGAATGTCCTTTACCCCTGGGGTCCTAGAATTACTGCTAGCTTTTCAGGAGTCCAGTGATTCAACCAACATATTTTCTCAGGGTCCACCAGCATGGCTCAGTGGTTGAGCATTGACCTATGAAACAAGAGATCATGGTTGATTCCTGCTCAGGGCACATGCCCAGGCTGTAGACTAGATCCCTAGTGAGGGGCATGCAGGAGCCAGCTGAACGATGAGTCTCTCTCATCACTGAGGTTTCTATCTCTCGCTCCCTCTCTGAAAGCAATAAAAATATTTTCTCAGAGAAAACACCATTAAAAATCCTGGGTTCTGTCAAAAAGTTGTACATGTGCCTAAATACCAGACTGAGAGGGAGTGAAGCCATGGAATCCATGGAAAAGCAATCACTTAAGAGGACAGTGAGGACGAAAGACAGGTTTCTGTTTACAATGAAGGGATGCTACCATTCTTGACAGCACAAGGGGCCAATAAGTTGCTCATGTGTTTTGCTTTGGTTAAAGCTCTCAGCCCTTCTGTGGCCACATCATTAACTTAAAGCAGCAACAGTCCTTGTTACCAGCACTTACTACATGGAGTGTGAGGGTGATCCTTCAGCAAAATAAGTTAGGATGGTCTGTACATTCACCCTTTCCCGTGGTTATTTTATCTCCATTTTATTGTGCAGCCTTCCACTGATCCACTTACCAACTTTCTCCGTACTCTTTCCTTTCCACCAGATGCACCTGCGTTCCAAAAAGCATGTGTACATTTAAGATCAAGTAACTCATACAGCTTAAAACATTACCTCTCCCACAATTACTTAGATCTAAATATGAATAGATTAAAGTTATCTATACTGAGTAATGTAATTACAAACCATCAGGCAACCATGAGAATTATAATTTTGTAAGATGTAATTTTGCAAGCAATGGAAATTTCTAGTATTTCCTTGCATGGATATGAGACCAACCTTGATAAGCAGATTGCATGAGACATTTGAAACCACCCAAGCTGAGTGTAAGCCTAGAAGTCCAGCACAGAGTAGCTACAGGCAAAATTGGTTGCATAATTTATTGTGAGGGTATCCACTCTCTCTGGCCCCCACAGTACCCAAGTCTGCATTTGTCTAGCATTTCTTACACCATTTGTACTGATCTTTTATGTTTCAGTTTCTCCTTCATTCCCTACCAATGTGTGGAAAACTCACAAAAACAAATCTGAGCAAGATGGCCTCATAAAACACCCCTCGACTGTGTATCCCACTTTAATAACAATAATTCAGCATCCGTCCGTGGCAAAAAATGCTTCTGTGGATCCCCCAGCTCCCCAGTCCAAGAGATTGTGAAATCCCAATGCTGTACAAGAACAAAGAAAGCTGTTTTGAAAAACAGGCCTATTCCCAGTAGACGGACTTGCTGACCCTGGTCCTGGCTATAGATCTGGAAACAGCTTATAACTCTGAGGTCTCAACTACAGACACATTTGGCTTTGATTTTAGCACCAGTACCATATGCCAAGAGACACAGAAGGAGTCTTGCCCACCTTTGTGTAGGGCAATATCCATGCAGATCCTGTGAACCCTGAAGTAGCCAGTGAAGCACCTCCTGCCCTCTCAGTCACGGTCCACGGACATGACTTAAATAACTGATTTAAATAACTGCTCACAGAGGAGAGAATCTCTGTGGAAGCCCAGGAGTTCGTGAAGAGTTTCATCACACCATAGGAACAACAACAACAACAACAACAACAACAACAAAAGAAACAAGATTAGACCCATTGAAGAGAGCAAGAGGAATAGCTTGATTTTATCCACATTATCCTCCCCCCAAAGATGGCACACCCCACTCCCAAGGGAGCTCTTCTCAGCCATTATTTCACCCCCCAAAGGAAGTCATATGTGTGAGTGAGCACCCAGCTTCCCCAGCTGTGCAAGACACTCCCAAAGACCTCAGTTCTCTCTTGCCTCACCCAGAGTGCTGAGTCAGAAGCTGCACAACTGGAAGTCAACGGGCAGGTGGGACAACAGTTTCCAGGGCTCAAAACAGAGCATATCAACAGGGTGTAGAGTCTATTAACTGCATCTTGGACTCTTGGACTTATTAGGAGGGCCACCCATGTGTCACTGTGGTTGCCTCCCTGGGATGCCAACTAGCCCACAGGCAACCTCAGCACTTTGCACACCTCATCCCTACACACACTCTGCAGCCAGCTTCGTGTGTGAGTTCCCAATGGCAGTGAGAGTGAGCTTTCACGCACAGCCAGGGAGCACACACAGAAAGTTGGCCCAAATTTCAGGCCTGGGTGAAACCACAAACTTGAGCACTCAGCACTGCCTAGGGAAAGCAAAAGCGAGGTTGTCAGCACTTGGCCAGCTTTGCAGGATAAAGAGAATGCACACAAGTTTCAAAATTCTGCCACAAGAGGGATAAAAAGTGTGAAGCAGACATACCCATATATAAGGTCTCAATTCAAGTGTACAATTAAATGATTTGTTTATGTTTATGGTAATATGCAACCATTAATAAAACCCAGTTTTAGAAAAAGTGATCCTTCTAAAAATATCCAGTGTCCATTTGCAGTCAATCCCCTTCCCATCCCCAAACTCAGGCAACCGCTAATCTGTGTCTATAGATTTGCTTTCTGAATGTGTCATCTATAGAATATTCATGGAATCATACAACATGGGTTTTTTTCCCCCACATGGCTTCTTTCACTTAACAGTTTGAGGCTCATCCATATTATAACATGCATCACTAGTCCATTCCTTTTTATTGCTAAATAGCATTTTATTATATGTATATACCATCTTTTGTTTATCCAATAAGTTAATGGCCATTTAGATGATTTCCACCTTTGTTAATTATGAATAATGCTATGATGAACACTCACTTACAAGTCTTTGTATAAGCATATGCTTTCATTTTATTTGGAGAGATTCCTAGTAGTTGAATTATTGGATCATAAGTAAGTTTATATTAAACTTTTTGAAAAACTGCCAAACTGTTTTCCAAAGAAGTATCATTTTACATTCCTCCCCAAAAAAGTATGATGATTCCAGTTTCTCTGCCTCCTCACCAACATTTGTTATTGTCTGTCCTTTTTATTACAGCAATTCTAGTACATGTAAAATGATGTCTCACTGTGATTTTAACTCACCTGTGATTTAATGACCAAAGCTATTGAGCATGTTTTTGTGTACTTATTATCAACTCCTTTGTTCATTGGATTTTTTAACATATTTAATCTAATAAAAGAGTGATATGCAAATTAACCATCACTCTGAGACACCTACGCCATGCCCACCAGCCAAGCCACTCCCACCAGCCAATCAGAGCAGCTGTATGCAAATTAATTCAGCCAAGATGGCAGCCAGCAGCCACGGAGCTAGAGCAAACAGGAGGCTTCTGTTGCACCAGCGATGGAGTTGAAACTGCCTGCTGAAGCCGGCCAGGCCTCTGCTCAAGGCAACAATGTTTTAATTATAGAAGCCACAGAGCTAAAGCAAACACGAGGCTTCGTTGCCTGACTAGGCCTCCACTCAAGGCAACAAAGTTTCAATTATAGAAGATAAATAAACCCCAGAGACCTACTTCCAGCCAGCCTTGCTGGGACGTTGAGTCAATGGGAGCTGTGGGCAGCCTGAAAACGGCCTCATCCCCTCACTCAGGCTGGCCACACCTCGATGGGGTGAGGGTCCTCCCTGGGGGGTTTGGCCAGCCTACAAACAGCCATCAGCCCCTCATCCAGGCTGGCCAGGCACCCCAGCAGGTGAACATCCCCTGAGGGGTCCCAGACTGTGAGAGGGCACAGGCCGGGCTGAGGGACCCCCCACTGAGTGCACAAATTTTTGTGCACGAGGCCCCTAGTTCTTAATATAAAATCAATGAATTTCAGAAGTACAAAAACACTTCAAAATTATATGATCTAACCTCTTTTGATATAAAATAAGTAAAGACTGTAGATAGAGAGTGCTTTGCTCAATGCACAAAAGCAAACTAATGGCAAAATGGGATTCTAATTTCCTAATTCTGAATTTAGCTGAATTGAATTACATGTTTCCCCATGCCTCATTTTCCAAGCAATAATTAATTTATGCTCTAATAAAGTTATTAGTAAAAAGAGACAAATGGAAAGTCAAAATTATAGACTCCTTGGGAACAAGTCATGTGTTATTCAACCTTGTGACTCTCTTTCCACCTACCACAGTCTCTTACCCATTGTAAGTGCATAGTGAATGGCAGTTAAAAGGAATAAAATGGAAAGGCATTAATGAAATTTCAGCCCAGTCAGAATTATATCAAAGTCAAATACAATTATATTCTTTGAATATATTGAGCATATCTGGATTTCATATTAATTATATTTTTATGACCTAAAAAATGTTTTTAAATACTATGGACATGGCCCTGGGCAGGTAGCTCAGTTGGTTAGAGCATCATCCAATATGTCAAGATTGCAGGTTCAATCCCCAGTCAGGGCACATACAAGAAGCAACCAATGAATGCAAAAATGAATGTAACAACAAACCAATGTTTCTCTCTCTTCCTCTCTCTTACTCTATCTCTAACAGCAATCAATCAATCAATACTGTGGAGACAATAGTTATTGAGCCATTTACCCCAAATGGTATATACTTTGAGCATCTGCCTCTGAATGATCTGAAATGTTTTAAAAATACAGATGCCCAGGGCTCTCTCCCTCTAAACTTACTGAATCAGAACCTCTGAATGTAAGACCTGAAAATCTGTTTTTTCAAAAGTCTTCCAACATTCTTGGGCACCAAAAGAAAAGAAAAACAAGAATTTTAACACAACAGATGACGTGTAACACATTTGGGGATTGTTTGCTTGAAGGCATGAGGCAGAGTATTAGGACTGGTGGCTTAGAAGAGTTGCTGGTACTGGAAAAATAAAAGAATTCCTAACTACTTCATGATGTGACATAACCTCGCAAATTGCCAATGGTGTGCATGGAAGCCTTGAAAAGATTCTGGTCGCTAATAAGTACTTGACTTTGCAAAAATAATTAAGGAACAAAATACTCCTTAAGTGAGAAGGGAATGAATGGAAAACTTGAAGGGCTCTCTGCTCCATCTCACAGTGCTGCCAGCGTCCTTGCTCCAGTTGTTTGGAACATGAGAACTTACAGGCAGCACCAACTTGGATTAGTCCGCATTTGCTTGTGTTACACTGAAGAGCTTTGTACCACAGCCATATCTAAGCAGTCAGTTGTGAAACTTTCACCTCCAGCACATAATTAGGCAGAAAAGAAGAATGCAAAGGGCTGAGGATGAACTGAAGCAAAGGTTCACAGGAGGTGGATGAACAAGACGAGCTGGATTTCTATCCTTCAACTTGGCACTCCTTATCCCACCTCCGGTGTCAATATAGCTAATGGGGCATCTGTGGGAATGTAAAGGGATGATTCCTATTCAAGCGTGCTCAAACTAGAACTAACTGCCTTCTCACTGGAATGCTTTTCCCATGCTCTTTCTCATAGCTCCTACTCTGACTAAAAATAACTCTTTCTTCTGCCCCAACCACCTTCTCCCATATTTCCTTTCCTTCAAGCACGGAGCAGATTGTATTTTCCAAAAATGGACACAAAAATATTCCCCATCTTACGTGCTCTTGTACAATATGACTGTGCCACTTGCCTATCAGAGGTGGAGTCTATTTCTCAACCTTCTCTTGAACTTTGATAGATGCTGAGATTGATTTGACCCAAAGAATACTTCAAAAATGACTGCACAACCGCCAGGATTTCCATGAACTATTCTGACAGCTTTTGCTTTGTTATGGGTAGAAGCCAGGGACCACATAAAAGTGTGACTAGCATTTTGTGAGACGCCCAAGCCACCTGGAGACTTCCTGGAGAATGAGGCGTCATGTGGCAAGAGAAAGAGGCCAAGGCCCCCGAGACACCAGATGTGTGAGTGTAGGAGCCATCTGGGAAGTAGACCCTGCCTGGTGACATGTGCGTCAGAGACGCCAGCCCAGTCACACCCATCCCACTTTCCTGACCCACAAAATCAAGAACGAAGCAAAACAGTTGTTTTAAAGCATTAAGTTCTAGGGTGACTATAGAGGAAAAGAGAGACGAATATACCACTCAGGGATGTGCTATTTGGCATAAAGATTATTTTGAGCTGATTCGTTTTGAGAAACAGCAGACACTGAGGAAACTTTGAAAAGAGAATAGAAGTTACCCTGTTGTAAGAGAAAGTCAATTATTATAAAGGAAATATACATTTGTCTCTCTCTCTCTGTACCAAAAAAAAGAGAAGATAACTCTAAATCACAAGAGAAGGCACCCACTTAAATCTCCATAGCAACCCTGACCCTTGTTTGCTATGCTTTTCCTGATAACCTCTCATAATTGGCCTCTGCTCCTCCCAACATTTTTTTTGTTTTTTCTGTAACTGAAGATGGTATTTAAGTTGCTGGCTTGGGCCACCTCAGGGACTTACTTAGTTTCTCTGGTTATCTCCCATGCATATGTGAGGCACATGTGTTAATAAATGTCTGTTTGTTTTTCTTTTGTTAATCTGCCTTTATTACAGGGGTCTCGGCCATGAACACAGAAGGGTTAAAAGAAAAATTACTTTTCCTCCCCTACAACAGTAATATATAGCTAGAACAAAATGCTTAACACTAAATTATTTAACATATATTTATTGTCTATCTCCCTCCACACACACACACACACACACTAGAATGTGAGTTCCAATCAAGTTCTGTCTTATTTATCACTGCGTGGTCAGTGCCTGGAATAAAGTAGGTGTTCAATAAATATTTGTTACATTATTATTGAATGCATTTCCTACCCAGAGACTCAGAAGGCAACTAATAATATCCTCTGGCTGATACTCTGCCTGTGCCAGTTCTTCCGTCATTTCTATTAAAGACATTCATCTTTGTGAGGAAATACATTTCATGCAAAGTCCAGAAAACAGATTAGCCATGGAGCATCGCCACACTCATCAAGTGCAATTGTCAAAAGCAGACCAAGCCTTTCCTCTGAGGCCACCAGGATTTAATCTTGTCAAGCTCCTGAGTTCCCACCATAGTCACAATGTAAAGAAACCAGTATTTTCTCTCTGGCCACTGCAATGGCTGATGTTGGGCTTTACAAAGGGAATGAACTTAGTGTATTAACCGGAGAGGAAGCATGGCTTTCAAGGATAAGAGAAGACCTGTATCAGAAACGCCAGCAAGAGCTGGGGTTAACAACTCATTGTTGTTGTTGATTACAAGGTCCTCAGAGCCCTTCACTGATGGAGGATTTGACTGTGCCAGCATAGTATGATTTTCTCTGTTGAAATGCTGAAATTGCATTCTGCTCATCTCTTCCTCTGTATGTAATGCAAACCTTGAGAACTCCCGTGGTTTTGTATTTTCTAGCAAATTAAGTGTTAAAAGTCATCCTAAATGTTTGCAAACCTACAACTGGAACCTTTCCCACAAAGCATATTTATAACCAAATAGGTTCTTTTCTAAAACAATTTCTCTGCCTCCATACGGAATCAGTAGTGATAGACACATAGTTTTTTCCACTCCTTTTGATTGCCCACAAAATAGCTAACAACATTAAATGGCAAGCTTAATTTACCATCTCCATTGATTTACCAAAAGTGAAGTCGGTTTCTTCCTAAATATCAGGAGTTCATTTTCCCCAGCACAGGATGACAAACAATTACAGACCTCAGAGACAGCTGTTCCAGGCTCCACACAGATGTCACGGGTAGATGAAGGTACATGTCTTGTATACAGCCATTAGCCCTAGAAAGAAAGATTAATAGTGGCCATGAGAATGTTAGCAAGCCTTTGTTTTCCCTTTTCTGTTTTGCATACAGTTTTATTTCTGCTTCACCTTTCCCCTACAGAGCATAGTACACATATTTGGCATTTGGTGGTTTGTTAAGGATTTTTCAGATTTTCCTTATATAAATGCTATGTATCGATTGTCATAATTCTCTGTAAAATTTGCAGCATTCTAATAGAACATTTACTCTTTATATTGTACACCCATTGCTGGAGATTCACGCTATTACCATGTTAAAATCCCCTACCCCGATATCTTGTAACTGCGTTCATGAGTCTATTGAGCTCCATGTCTCAGTTTTAAAAAAAACTGTTCTCAACACAGAGTGCAAACCATCATATGTAATTAAATGGGTCAAATCGCACCCTTTGCCAATGTCGACATGGCAGCATCCTTCCCACTGCACCTGCCATGAGCAATGCCAGCAACCTGAACATGCCTCCTTAGTTCCCAGCTGGAGGTGCAAAGAGAGATTTTGTGGTTGTGCCTCTGTAGATGAAACTATTAAAGAGCTACAACGTACTGGAGCTCTTTCTGATTGCAGAACATTTCCTGGGTCATCCAAAAGAAATTCTGACATTTGCTTTGATCAGTTTTAAAACTTAGTCTTTTCTTCCCCTAAAATCATATCATGATGCCATTATTGTTAAAAGACGATGGAATTACAAGAACAAAGCAAGGCTAAGAGGACATTAGAACCAATAGTGTTCTCAACCTATATAATAAAAGGCTAATATGCAAATTGACCCCTCAGGAGTTTGACTGACTGGGAGTTTGACTGCTTGCTATGATGTGCGCTGACCACCAGGGGATGGTGCAGAAGGAAGGCCCTGATTGGCCCTGATTGCCGGCCAGGCCTAGGACCCTACCCATGCATGAATTTTGTGTACCAGGCCTCTAGTTTTTTATAATAGCCCCCACAGCCACTATATAGGATTTACAAGCTTGCTCACCTTGAGAGCAGAACTTGATACCCATATTTCTGTGAAACAGGGACCAATTTTCAACTCACATCTTGAAGGCACAGAAGTTCTACTAAAAGAGGAAAATTTTAAATTGCCTCTCTCCCTGCCATAAAGGTGTCAATAAGAGAGGTTAACCATCCTGCCAAACAGTGCACTCTGCAAGATTTAGAAAGCTGCAGAGCCATGGGGAGACTGTGGGCTACAGGGGCTTACAAGCAGCTCTGCAGAGGAGCACAGCTCTTGATTCCAGAACACACCACCAACAGCTTAAACATGGAAGAGAAGAGTATTAATCCCTCACAGTAAGATCCTGAGAACCTAAACATTTAAGGGGCCCAAACTAGTTCAGGACAGAAAATATTCATTTAATTACACCTGATTACATGGTTTTACCAATTTCTACTAATAGGGCATTGGAAATTAATATCATACCCCCACTTGTTATCATTCAGTGTGTATAATATAATAACATCATCCTCACACCATTAAGTGGTTTCATTCATTCTCAGCCAATCCTTTTCATTATCTTCTTAAAGTCATGAGTTTTTAAAACCCTTCAGATATCTGATGCTCAAGATGCGAAGACTATATAAATAATATCTCCTATAGATTGCAGTCCTTACCAGTATTTATATCTACTGAAACATTGCTATATCTCACTTATAATACTGGCATGTTTATGAGTCATGGGTGCCAGTTTAGCTTGCACAAATCTATAAAAGATTAAAGATCATGGAATGCAAATTGTCTGTTCTCCTCTCAATGCACAAGTCCAGTTGAAACATTATTCATTTACCCATCCGATGCACAAAGAGGCAGATGCCATCTAGTGTTTGATAGTCTAAAGTGCATCCCAATTATACTCTGAGTCTAGTTCCATGTTAGTGTTATCCAGATATAGACATATCAAAAGGTACTGTGATGTATTATATGCAAAGAATATTCAGCACATCATGGTGCTAGCTTTTCCATTAGCTAGTTGGATTATGTTGGTCAAGACCCCCATGTATCTTGAATTAGTTGCTTCCACTGCCTCTTATAAGCAACAGATGGATTGCAAAAAATATAACCTTTATACATTGAAATCTTGATACACTGCAGATCCAAACCCCAGGATACCATATAACACTTTCTGGAGCTAACCTGTGAGGTATGTTGTCTTCACTCTCTAAAGCAGAATGTTTTCTATGTTATATAGTACAGACATAAACTTGAGACATACGGACACATTAGATCACTCTAGGCAATGATTTATCATCAGGTATAGTAAGGAAGAAGAGAAGTAAAAACAGGATGACCATAACTCTTGGTGATTTTTTAAAAACTTCTAACATTCACTATTAAAGGCATACTAGCTGCTTAAACTTTTGTCTGATAGTGAGGTAAATGTTCTGCAGTCTTATTTGCTAGAGGGATCTGTAAAATTTCTTTTTAACTACACCACATGACAACTAAAATCTTTCCCACAAAAAAAAAAACTGAATGGAAAATACAGCAAAATGTGACAACTGCTAAATCTTGTTTCTCACCCCTCAATTCTTTAGATCATGTTCCGATCTCCTTGAACAAATTTGGCCACCTAGAAGATGGTCAGACCTCTGTCTGGTGATTTGTGAAGACAGACAGAGTATCATACCCAAAAAAATCTGACTGTGGCTTGAAAGACTTGCAGCGGATCTGGCCTTCCTGGTGGACAGATGTTCAACCTGCTACTCAGTACATAGGATTTGGACGAACAGCATCTGAGACACTGATCTTCAGAAGTAGGAACACAGGTTTGTCCCATGTGTACTAACTCTACAAAATGAGATTAATCCTTTGCATTAACAATGTTGATTTTCTATACACCACAAAGGATACTTTGTTCCTTATTTGCTTTTTCTCCCTTTCAGTGCTTTCTGGACTGAAAATCATTCCTAGTAACTTGAAACAGCTCAAGACAAGCTCCTCAGCCTGACCACAAGCCACGCTTATCTTGATGTAGCATGAGCTTCTCTGTCTGCCAGGGCCATCCCACATGTCAATTAAGGAAAGCTGCTTATTATGGGGTTTTCCGTCCTTATCTATCTTGTGGGGAGGCCAATCCCTTCAGGTAACTGAAGCAGGTTCTGTCATCTCTGCAGGCTTAAAAGCTGCTAAGCAGTTACCTCTCTCTACTTCCTCACTCTGAATTTTTCTGTTGTCAATCATCAGCTTTTCTCCAAGATCATGCTTCAGATCCAGTTCCTCCATGTCATTCCATCTAGGACCAATTATGTCTCTTGAAGAATGAGTGACATTTTCAACCCTTTGAAATGATTTAGGGAGCAAATGGACTGGATGGCAAAGAGGCCCAAGTTCCTTCCTTCTTCCATTTTCTATGACTCTCCCTGAAAACCCGGGTCTGTGCGATCCAACAGACTTGTGAATTTTTTTGTGAAAAGCCATCATAGATTGTACTCTATACAATAAGTGCCTTTGTGTCCTGGACACCAATTATTAAATCACTCTTCGGGGTATTTTTTCAAGCTGAATAGTCAAAATGCTTTGTATTCACATTTCTTTGTCTGTTATATTTTTTTCTGCTTTCTTTTAGGTCTTCCTATGTCCTGTCATTTTATTGTGTGGATTCTTCAGATACACTTGGACACGAACTAAAAATTAGATTTGTCACTTCCAAATATTTTACTCCTGCACGTCATATGCATGTTATTTCGACAGCAACCATCATAGAAACTTGCTGATGCCAGAAAAGCTCCTAGTCCACTATGACTTTTCAATTCTATCTTGCTCCACTTAGTCATTGTCCTGAATGTTTTTGTGTCTTACTATCTGACGGAAATTGCCACACCCATTCTCATGGCATTCTTACCAATATGAACAGGGAGTGGGTGGCCTCTGACCTGGTAACTGGGATATTGTCAAGGACAGAGAGTAGCAGAGAGAACTCTTTTATGTGATTTTTTTTGTCATTTGTGATTTTGTGATTTCAATGATCTAAAGGGTGGTTTTATCAGAAAGGCTAATGGGATAATACTGTAATAATTTGTAAGTGTAGAAAACTTGGAAGGGCTTTCACATATATGATCCATCAATGTACGATGAGCAAAGCAATATAGTATTATCCCCTTTTTTAGAAAAATACAAAAACATAAACTCAAAATGGATAAAGGACTTAAACATAAGATGGGAAACCATAAAAATACTAGAGGAATACACAGACAGTGAAATCACAAACATGTGCCGAAGGAATTTCTTCACTGATACTGCTCCTAGGGCAACAGAAGCTAAAGAGAAAATTAACAAATGGGACTACATCAAAATAAAAAGCTTTTGCACAGCAAAGGAAACCATCAACAAAACAAGAAAGCTCACTGCATGGGAGAACATATTTGCCAATGTTATCACGGATAAGGGTTTAATATCCAACATTTACAGGGAACTCATACAACTTAACAAAAGGAAGATAAACAATCCAATCAAAAAATGGGCAATGGACCTAAATAGACACTTTTCAAAAGAAGACATACAGAAGGCCGAATGACATATGAAAACATACTCAAAGTCACTAATTATACGAGAAATGCAAATCAAAACAACAATGAGGTACCATCTCACACCTGTCAGAATGGCTATCATTAACAAATCAACAAACGACAAGTGCTGGCGAGGATGTGGAGAAAAAGGAACACTGGTGCACTGCTGGTGGGAATGCAGACTGGTGCAGCCACTATGGAAGACAGTATGGAGTTTCCTCAAAAAATTAAAAATGGAACTCCCATTTGACACTGCAATCCCACTTCTGGGAATATATCCCAAGAAACCAGAAACACCAATCAGAAAGGATATATGCACCCCTATGTTCATAGCAGCACAATTTACATAGCTAAGATTTGGAAACAGCCTAAGTGCCCATCAGCAGATGAATGGATTAGAAAACTGTGGCATATCTAAACAATGGAATACTATGCTGCTGTAAAAAAGAAGGAATTCTTACCATTTGCAGCAGCATGGATGGAACTGGAGAGCATTATCCTAAGTGAAATAAGCAAGTCAATGAAAGAAGAATACCACATGATCTCACTTATTTATGGATAATAAAGACCATTATAAATTGATAAACATAAACAGATACAGAGGCAGAACAGCATTGAACAGACTGTCAAACTATAGCTGGAAGGCTCAGGAGGGTTGGGGGGGCAGTTAAGAGATCAACTGAAAGACTTGCATGCATGCAAGAAACTGAGGGGTAGGGGAGGAGGGGGGAAGGTCAAGGAAAAACACTCATTGTAATACTTTAAGCAATAAAACAAAATTTTTAAAAAACTGAGGTTTATAGCACTTTGTGCTTTGCCTTTTGTCACGCTATTATTGGTAGAAACATGTCACATTAAAAATCCAGATTTTCTGATTCTCTATCTAGAATTTTTTTCTACACCACAGTTGAGTTTCTGGAACCCATTCAGGGACCTGCTACAAGGAAAGGAGGAGACCAAGTGGCCAGGACTTTATGCCTCAGCCCCTGCTTTGATCAAGGCGGGTCTACAGGTATCTATTTTATAATTGGGTTTCTGTTCAATATTTAGCTGAAAAGATTTCTTCCTAGAACATGAGAGTAGTAGGGGCCATGAAGAACAAATGGATCCAAAAGAAAAAGTAAGCTAAGACATGAGTGAATTAGAGATCAGTGTACAGCCAGAGATCTGTGGCATATTGTTTAGCAGTGGCCCTGCTCAGGAGGAGGTGATCCCTCCTCAGAGAATAATAAAGGTGCAGCAGACATTGTTCCTACTCTTTTGTTTTTTTAATCCTCACTAAGGATATTTTCCATTGATTTTTAGAGAGAGAAACACCAAGAGACACATCGATTATTTGCCTCCCACAGGTGCCCTAATGGGGGCCCAGGGATCAAGCCTGCAACTGAGGTATGTGCTGTTGACCCGAATAGAACCTGTGATCCTTCAGTCCATAGGTCGACACTCTATCCACTGAACCAAACTGGCTAGGGCTGTTCCTACCCTTAATGACTATGAAATTCATAGAGAAAAAAGTGGGACAGATGCATACAAAATACTCAAAGACACATATGACACGATTATGCTAACATACATACATAACAGTGTTTCAAGACACTTTAGTGTTGGCGTGATGCTACAGCAGCCATGGCAAAGCCCCATCCACCTTGCCCACTCTACTTTTGTCCTCCTTCATGGAGCCCTTCTCCTTGTCCAAGGCCCCCAATTCTCATAAATTTCTATATTTTCTTAGTTAAAAAAAAAAAGGAGGAACCACTGTCATAAGCAAAGCAACAAGGGATTTAGCTTTATTTCTTTTAAAAAAAAAAAAAAAAAAAAGGACTCTGCCAAGGGAAAGGTCAAGGTTGGACTTCATGGTCCAATGTCAGTCTTTGGTGAAGGAGCCAGGTTAGAATAGAAGATCTCCTCTTCATAATGCTGCATGTCTGTCCACATAGGAAGTCCCTGGCACACCCTCACCATGCCTAGGAGCCCAAGCAGATCTGTGGTGATTCAAATGGAGCTTAAGCTTTAGAGCCATTTACATGCCTGTGTTTCCTCCATGTTCCTGAGAGAGGTGCTGGCAATGTATTTTTGCTTAGGTGAGATTTTTTTTTTATAGCCACAATTGTTTTGGCTATTGGGTCTTTCCATTCTAACTTTATCAGACTTCCCTCATGGCAGGTGGCATCGATGTGGCTGTAGGCATTATTGTATCCAGCTAACAGAAAGCTGAGTGGAGAAACACTTAATGTCAGTTAGTGGAATGTATTCATGTGGTTCATAGTTGTTTACATAGTTAAGTTATTCCTAGCTATCCTACTGTAGGAATGGCCTTCAGAAATACTTGTATAGCCCTGTGAGCCATACCATGAGGGGCCAATCTAGAGGCCATGTTGAGATATGCTTGTCTCAGCACCCATCACTGAAGTATGTGAAAAGTAAAGAAGAAGAAAATAGCTTTGAATTGTATGGAACCAAAACTAGTCTGAAGAAAATTCTTCCAATCATCAAAGGGGCAAAATTCTAAGTAGAGTTTCCATTTATCATCCTCATCAAAATGGAAACTTACTTTTGTTGGGGAATACTTCATTAATTCAGAGTGGATAATTATAGAAGAACCATATCTTTTTTTCTGGGAATTATGTGAAATAAAATTTATTAAAGTCTCATGTGTGAAGGCCACAAGTCTGGGGAAAATACTGCATAGCAGTATGTGTGTGGTCATACTTAAGCATCCCAACTATCAAACAATCAACCATGTTAAATGAAACACTGAATTATCTTCATATTCCTTTCATAGAAAATGATATTACAAAATCATTTCACATGAAAAAGCAATCAGAAAAATCATCCAAAAATGTAAAAAAGAAAAAAAAGTTATTATAAAGATGAGGTAGGCAATTATAATTTAAAATATCAAATTTTTACAAATGATAGTACTGTAGTATTGTCAGTTTTATTAAATTTTATTAAATTTTTAATGTTTTAATTTCTCATCTCAAATAAATAACATTTTTTGTTCTCATTATG
The DNA here is from genome assembly GCA_004026665.1 of Murina feae. NCBI lineage: Eukaryota > Metazoa > Chordata > Mammalia > Chiroptera > Vespertilionidae > Murina > Murina feae. The sequence continues at coordinate 23,860 of PVJC01002366.1, read as the reverse complement.
TATTTTTTTAATCTTTTATTATTTTTCTCTTAAAGAATTCCAAAATTGTATAAGCTTTGGTCTATGAATCCTAGATTTTCTCATTTGAGGAATGACAGTCAAGGTGAATTGTGCTAGGAAGACTTTGTACTGCATAGCTATTCAATATAAACTTCTTAAATTCAGTAAAGATTAAATATTATTTCCTTCCATGTCCAAACTTTCCATCATCTCCTTCAACATCATACTTAAAGCAAAAGTGAAAGATTTTTCATAATTTATGCTATTGTCTCTTCTTCTAGAAAAAGATGAATTATGGTTATAATTTTGCAAAAACATTTAGAATCATTGCCAAATGAAAATGATTCATTCTTTATGAAAAGAGAAAGAAACAATACACTATTGACAATAAAATCCCTGTAAACATAAAAGTCTTGAACCCATTCCTCAAAAATCTATTTTGCAAGACTATTCATGCTTTTCATTGAAGGAAATAGTACTCATATATTTTAAGTTTAACATACATATCATTTACTAAATTTACATCAAATCTAATATAATGTATCTATAGCTTAGTATCTTAGTATGAAAGTCAGTATTTTAATATAATTGTCCATTTATATTAAAAGCCTCTTATAAAAATCTTTCCCCTTCTGAAATACCTCTTTTTCCCTAGTGAGAATAATAGTCATAATTACAAAGGAGTAACATATGACAGATAATGTTCCCGTTTTAGAAAATTAGCTCTTTCTTAGTCTTGCAATTAAACCCTTTTTATCTGACTTTGGTATTGGTGTCATATAGAATGAGGGTATCATTGGGCTTTTCAGGGTAAAGAGACACCTAGTAAAGAATTCTTGAAGGCAGAATTGTTATATTAGCTAACACTGACAGAACTCAAAGAAAAACAAGATAACAACACCAAAGAAAATAGTTTAGTTTTTTTTCAACTGCAGCACTTTTTTAGAATTACACATTAAGCCATTTCTTTACATTACAATCAAGTTTTATATTTTCTGGTAAATCTGTGAACAGTGAGCCATTTCCAAATATTTTTTGATGTGGGTAAGCCTAGTACTATATCTACTCTGTTCATCACATAGTTTGAAATTTAGCCTGAGACTCTAACAGTTTATCTAGAATGTCTGAATGGTTGATAATGATATAGTGAAGTGAGCACTGGTCAGGGTGCCTGCACCTAGGCCTACCACCACACAAACTCTCATTAGACCTTTATTTGTGCTTAAAGTGGGAATGGGAAGGGAGAGTTTAACCAGGTCTTTTTTTTTTTTTTTTGAGAACTTTTTTTTAATAAATACCCATCATCATGGATAAACCCATATTCTCTTTAATTCTCACAATAATCTTGAGAAGGAGTTATTATCTTCTCCATTTTATAAATGAGGAAGCTGGGTCTCAGGGAAGGGGAAGAAAACAGGTAGAAAATCCCCCTTTACTAAGACTACTAGAGACTTGGCTTATCATTGCACTTACTCTTTTACAAATAAGTTGACCAGATCTTTATCCTACCGAGGAGTAAACGTGGTCACGGAAAGCTGGTGTCACATTGCTCATCAGTGGTAGACTGGGCTTTGAGTTAAGGTTGCCTTGACTACAGGCCTTGTGTTCATGCTCACTACTGATGCTTCTTCTTTTTTTTCTTTTTTTAATTGTGGTCAGATCACTTAACATGAAATCTGCCTTCTTAACCAGTTTTTAAACGCACAATGTGGTAGTGTTAACTATAGGCACAATGTTGTACACAAATCTCTGAAACTTTTCATTTTGCATAAATAAGATTTACACTCATTGAACAGTCATTCCCCATATTCCCTCCCCCGCCCTTGGCACTTATCATTCTACTCTCTGTTTCTGAATTTCACTCTCTTAGAAACCTCATAGAAGTGGAATCAGGCAGCGTTTGTCCATCTATAACTGGCTTATTTTACTTAGCATAATATTCATCCATGCTATCACAAATTTCCTTATTTTTAATGCTGAATAATAATATTTCACTATATGTATATACCACATTTTCTTTATTCATCTATTTATGGTCATATAAGTCATGTCTAGAGCTTGGCTACCCTATATAATAAAAGGCTAATATGCAAATCGATCGAACGTTGAACGACCGGTCACTATGATGTGTACTGACTACCAGGGGGGCAGATGCTCAAAGCAGGAGCTGCCCCCTGGTGTCCACTGCACTCCCGCAGGGGGAGCGCTGCTCAACCAGAAGCCTCTCCCACCTCTGTGGCAGCACTAAGGATGTTCGACTGATGGCTTAGTCATCAGCTGGACATCCCCTGAGGGCTCCCAGACTGTGAGAAGGTGCAGGCAGCGCTAAGGGACCAACCGCCCCCCCCTCCCCCCAGTGCATGAATCTCATGCACCGAGACTCTAGTTGTTAATAATGCTACAATGAACATAGGAATACAACTAACTCTTCAAGATTCTGATTTCAATTATTTTGGAGATATATACCCAGAAGTAGGATTGCTGAATTACATGGTAGTTCTATTTTTTTAGTTTTTGAGGAAATTCTATATAATTTTCCATACTAGCTGCATAATTTTGCATTCCTACCAACAGTGTACAAGGTTCCAATTTCTTCACATCCTCTCCAGCACTCGCTATCTTTTGTGTTTCTTATATTAATCATCCTAAACAAGTTTGAGGTGGTATGTGGTTTTCATTTTCATATTCCTGATTATTAAGGTTATTGAGTATCTTTTCTTAGACCTGTTGGCCATTTGGATGCAAGTCTATTCAAGGCTTTTGTTCATTTTTTTAATTAAATTACTTGGGATATTTTTGCTATTAAGTTATAAGAATTCCTTATATATTTTGGATAATAACACCTTATAAAATATATGGTTTGCAAATATTTTCTCCTAATCTATGGGTTCATTTTCACTGTGTTGACTATTTCCTATGCTGTGCACAGCTTTTCCATTTGATGTAGTCACACACGTCTATTTCTTGTTTTTGTTACGTTTCCTTTGCTGTCGTAACTAAGAGGCCAATGTCATGAAGCTTTCCCACTTCTAGATTTACAGTTTCAGGGTTTACATTAAAATATTTAATCCATTTTGAGTTGATTTTTGTGTATGGTGACAGGTAAGAGTCCAATTTCTTTCTTTTGGATGTGAATATCCACTTTTTCTAATACCATTTGCTGAAGAAACTATCCTTTCCCCACTATGTCTTCTTTGGACCCTTGTCAAAGATTAGTTGACTGTATGTACATGAATTAATTTCTAGGCTTTCTATTCAAAACCTTTTCAGAATAAAAATTCTCAACAAAATAGCTATAAAAGGAATTTTTATAGGTATAAATACCAAATATGAAAAGTCCACAGCTAACATCATACTCGACAGGGAAGACCAGAATTTTCCTCTATGAAGAACAAGTCAAGGATGCCCACTCTTGCCATTTCTATTCAACACAGTACTGAAGTTCAAGCCAGAGAAATCAGGCAACAAAAAATACATAAATAAAAATATCCAAATAGAAAAGAAAGAAGTAAAATTATCCCAATTTTCAAATGATATGATTTTATATGTAGAAAACTCTAATAATGCAACAATAAAATAGAACTAATAAAGTCAATAAAGTTACAGGATACAAAATCAACATACAAAAATCAGTTGCATATTTATACCCTAACATTGAACTATATGAATAGAAAATCAAAAATAATTTCATTTATAGTGACATCCAAAGGAATAAAAAATACTTAGGAATAAACTTAACCAAGGAGTTGAAAGACTTGTAAACTTCTACAAAACATTGATGAAAGAAATGGAAGAAGATAAAAATAAATGGGAAGGCATCCCATATTTAGAGATCAGAAGATTTAATATTATTAAAACGTTCACATCATCCATAGCATCTATATATTCAATGCAATACCTACCAACATCCCAATGGCATTTATCATCTACACTAATAAAAGAGAAAGGTGTAAACTGACCAAACCTTCATGACATCCACCAGCCAATCAGGAGTGAGTATGTAATTAACCCAACAATCATGGCAGGTTAATTTGCTTATGCAGGTTCCCCGGGGACATTCCACACTGCCCCAGCTGCTCCAGGCCTCTGGGCAGTGTAGGAAGGCAGAAAGGTGGCTCCAGGCCTGTGCAAAGGCAGTTCTGACAGCCAGGGGAAGGAAAGCCCATTCTTGCATGAATTTTCATGCATCGGGCCTCTAGTAGAAATCAAAAGGGCAATTCTAAAATCCACATGGAACCACAAATGACCTGGAGTGGCCAAAGGAATTTTGAGAAAGAAGAACAAAGCTAGGGTCACCACACTTCCTGGTTTCAAAATATATCACAAAGCTATAATAATTAAAGTAGTGTGCTACTGGCATAATGCCTGCTTTTTAAATCAATATTTCTCTCAGCTCTATTCCAGTCAGATAAATGGACCAATGAGAGTGAGGGAATTGCTTAACCTTCAAAGATATTTCAAAGTTTCACTTTCCCTCCCAATTATACTTGTGAAGACACATTTCCCAGAGCATTTCCATCAGCTCAAAGGCAGTTTGGGAGACAGGAAATTACTTAGGCCCCCTATTTTATTTAAGTTCTGGTGGTCCAGAGAAATTGTGGTTATCATTTTTGAGGAAGAACTACAATATGAAATCTGTTTATAGGAATCATTAATCCCTAAAGATATTACTACCACAAATCTAAAAGAAGTGTTTTTAAACACATACTAGTAAGCCTGGATAAAATGGAAAGTGGGTACATATTAACTGCAAAATGCTCTAATCAGCAGCCTCATTGAATGAACTGACTCATCCTTACCACAAATTATATCATTTCTAAATCAAGAAACTTTTCCAGGGAATAGTCTGCTTTAAAAACCCAAACTCCCAATGTCTTTCTTCCCAAGATCAATAAGATTCAGTGACAGCCAAATCATGCACCAGTCACCTTCCCAGCCCACATCATGGACCATATATATAAGCCACCTGAACAACCTTGGCCTGGAACACAGCTGCTACTCTAGGCAGGAGAACAGAATTAAACCCCACTATCAACAGTTTACTAAAAAATAGATAACCGAGTGCCTTAAAATCAGTCAAAAGGGCCATTAAAAGGATTGATATAAACTAAGCCAAAAGAATAATTGCGATATGAGCAACTTAGGGAAAGAATTGTTACACTCGGCCTAAGACAAATGCATGAGCAAAAAGCGTTGAATATTCTACTTCTTATTGAAACACAGGGATTTATCACTAGCTACTGAGATTAGTTTGAATTACATATCCCCTCCTCTTAGAGAGCAGAGAGCAGATCCTATTTCACTATGATAGGACTTAAGAGGTATCAAGGACTTAAGAGGTCAATATTATTCTTCCTAGATGAATCTACATTCTGGGAATACATAAAGGATTTTGCCACATTTCACTATCTCGTAGATTGTGGGCAAATTTCTAAAATATTAATATACCCTTAACCGCATGAAGAAATCAGCAAATTGAGAGCCGTCTTACGATGAAGATATAAAATTCTACATTTTTGCTTGTTTGATTATATCTTACCAGCAGCACCTGCCACAGCATCTGTTCTTTGACAATAAGAAAATACCCAGGTTTGCTCTTTGTATTTTTCCTGTTAGTTTCAGCTGCTCCCTAAGCCATAATACCAAAAATAAATCAGTTTAAAAGATAAGCTTGAGGTTCTGAAAAAAAAAAAGAAGAGAAAGAAACCAATGAAATAGTGAAGAAAAGAGATACAAAGGACAAAGCAAGCAATCAAAGGCTGAATCCGAGAGGAGACGAGGGTCTGGGGAGCCTTTCGTCTCTAAATAACCAATTCAATCTGTCACTGATATGTTCCCGATACGTTGTTGCTGGAAATTGCCAACATCTGACAGATACCTAGTGGATAGTAAAATTCTGTAGCCTGGTCTACCTCCTGGAAAAATCAGAACCAATCTTCCCTTCTTACCTCGACTACACAGTGGTCTTTTCCCAGGGTCCCCTTAGCAGATCTGGTATCTAGATTCAAGGAAAAACCACTGCACATATAATGCAAATTTCTCATCACATAAGAAATATGTTCTTCCCTTCAGAGAGCTGTTAAATTCTATTACAGTCTTCTTACTCCCCTAAGAATTGTATTGAAAATGTCTGTCTCCTTGACAAAGGCAGGCCATGTGAATTGCCTTTTACCTCTCTCTGACTCAAATTCATTTCTGCTCCCTAAAATGGTGTGCATTTGATACGACCCCTTAAGCTATTGTTGAAAATAAGACAATACAGAATCTAAACTAAGATCTGGTTGATTTTACTTAAATTTGCCACTCTACTTCCTTTAACACAGCAAAATTATAGGGTTTCTTCTATACATCATCACAACCCATGAGCCTCTTAGATAAATAAAGACACTCAAGGAAAGTGAAAGGGAGAATACTGTGATAATCAGAGGAAGTGAAATTTGTAACATTAGGGAAGTGTTACTGTCGACATTAGAAATTTTTTACTTGAAAGATTCTTCCCAAAAATCTATTATTCCTCTAACAAAATGTTAGAATTCTATCAGTTTTCTTTATTTAATTGGTTATATTACATGATGATCTGCCTATTATGGAGGCTGATTTCTTCATCAATGAATACTAAATGCCACTGACCTACTGAAATCGCTGACATACTCCAGCACCTATAGCAGCTCCTGGCTTATTGCCCTGAGGATAACCAGACTTGAACCTTGCTGAGCCCTGAGCTCCATAGCTCAGCATGTCTTTAACTCTTGAGTGTTCTTCAACTTTTCCAGGTTCACCTCTTTGGTGGTCTTATCATTCTTATACATCCAAAACCATGGATTTAATTTTGTCCTAAGCCAACTAGTATTGCCCTGTTGTAAGACTGTAAAATGGCATCTTAACCCACAGCCTTCATAATTATCCAGTACAAGCGCAAGTGGATGTGGACATCAGTCCAAACTCATCTCACCTCTGTGAGGAAACTAATGAAAACCCAATCCTCCTGATGTAGAGGCAGTCTGCATTTGTTTATAGGCACGAGAACTCTGTGTCTTTTTCTTGTATCCATAATGAATGCAGGCCTTATTTATGAGAGATGTAAATAAAAAGTGCTGTTATCCAACAGGGCTAACCAGGGGTAGGGGTTATATTCGTATTGAGAGGAACATACTGAGGCCTAATCTATCATGCAAATCTTCTTCATCCTTGACATATTATGGATTCAGACAGTGCTTTGGAGCGACATTGATGAGTTGTCTCTTCAATGCCCAAGAAGGCCAGTTTAATGGACTTCCCACCACCATGTGTCAGAATCAGAGGAGAGTGGCTGGCTCTGTAGGAGACCTGCTATGCCATTGACAATACTGTTTGTATAGGATAAACACACTCCTGTGTGCCATTCTTTACTATTCATATACAACACTTTACTTCTGACACTTCTGGTCACCAAATGTATGGGAGATTTTCCCCAGCAAGCAATTCTCTGCAATACCAACTGGACATCTTGCAGTTTAACTCATTCTGACACTACTTAGAAATAACATCAGATGCCACAGTTAAGGGCTCTGTCCCACAAAACTGTCCCTGTCCAATATAGATGCCAATCTCCAGCCACGGGTTGTTATCTGCACTTCAAACCAACCAGCCATAATGTGGGGTACCCATGACCCACCCCCTTTGGTTTGATAATTTGCTAGAAACTCTAGGATACACATTTGCCAGTTTATTATAAAAGGATATGATAAAGGACACACGTGAACATACAGATAGAAGAGATGCATAGGACAAGGTGTGGGGGAAGTAGTGCTGAGCTTCCAAGCCCTCACTAGAAGCACGCCACCCTTCCAGTACTTCCATGTGATCAGCAACCTGAGATCTCTCTGAACTCCATACTTCGAGACTTTTATTGAGATTTCATACATAGGCATGATTTATCATTGACTCAATCCCTAGCCCTTCTCCCCTTTCCAGAGAATGGGAGGAGGGGACAGGGCAGGGTGCAGGGTACTGAAAGTTCTAAGCTTCTAATCATGGCTTGATCTTTCTGGTGACCAGCCCCCATTTAAGAGCTGTACAGGAGCCCATTTAGAGTCACCTCATTAGGACAAAAGATACTCATACATCCAGCAAATTCTAATTGATTTAGGAGCTCCGTGTCAGAAACCTGGGTCAAATGGCTGGGAGAAGGGGGGGCAATGGGGATTAGGGGGAAAAGAAGACATAATGTAAAACTTTAGACAATAAAAAATATATATCTACTCTAATAAAAGAGTAATATGGAAATTAACCATCTCTCCAAGACACTTAAGCCATGCCCACCAGTCAAACCACGCCCACCAGCCAATCAGAGTAGCTGTATGCAAATTAACCCAGCCGAGATGGAGGCTGGCAGCCATGGAGTGGGTAGTGGTGGGTGCAATGTAGGCAGCAATGGGCGGCGGTTGTGGTGGCAGCTGGGCTCAGGCTGAGGAGGAGGCAGTGCCCAGCTGCCTCACCCAGCCCCTCACCCAGGCTGGCCAGGCACCCCAGTAAGGACCCAAACCCTGAACGAGCTGTGGGCAGCCTGAAAACGGCCCTCAGCCCCTCAGCTAGGCTGCCAGGTACACCAGCAGGCGAACATCCCCCAAGGGGTCCTAGACTGTGAGAGGGCACAAGCCGGGCTGAGGGACCCCCCCCCCCCCGCCAAGTGCACAAATTTTTGTGCACCGGGTCCCCAGTGTATGTATAAAAAAAGAGCTATCATAATCAGTCCTTAAAATAAATATATTAAGAGTTGCAAAAAATAGAAAGAAACTTGGGTTAAAGACAAAACAACCTTCTCCAAGTGCTCTTATTGCTTAAGAAATTACAAATTATACCTGCCAGGAATTTGGGGCAGATATATATTTTTATTCACAGTTATCCATTTCATCATTCCCATCAATGAGCATCAATCCTCCCGAGACTTCCCAATATTCCCCCTGAAACCACTGTGCTGCTTATTTAATTGTTGAACACCTCAAGGGTCTAACTGCATCACTATAACTAAAAGAAAACAGTAAATTAATCAAAGTGGTCACCTCATATGCTGATCTCTTGACTCTAACTAGCTATTATGCCATTCTGCTTTAAGACATTAATGTCAACTCTGGTACAAACTAAAAAAGATATTACCTCAGGTTCTAATATTCGTAAACAATCGAAGGCCACATTAAAGGAGATGGAAATAAACGCCAGTGCTTGCCACCTTAATACTTTGCTGTGACTGGCAACTATGGTGAGTCTTGCATGTTTGTCTCGAGGAAAATGTTTGACTTCTTACCAAGGGAAGATTACATTTGCCATTTTCACTGTCTAAATTAATCTTACCAACCAAGACAGAGGAGGTTTCCAAGAGCCTTTCTCTTATTTTAGTCTTGTTACTTTCCCTTCCTCCATCATCTTTTTAATCTTCATCCTTTTTAACTCAATTATTGACGTAAAAATGAGCATTCTTTTAACTTAAGAATTGTTTTGTCTGTTTGAAATGGATATTGGAGGGATTTATCATAAAAATGCCAGGAGCTAGATTTTAACTTAACATATTTCCTTAGTGTCTTGTTGCACCTGGTACATTTCCAACCCTGGAAATTCCTCTGTCAGATTAAGTGACACTTCATGACTGGATAAGGCTTCACCCCACTCCTACCCAGTGCTAATCTACAGCCAGAAATGAAAGCAACTGCTTTCATAGCAGAAGCCAACACTGAGTGGAACAGGAAATGCCTGAGAATGCTTAGTCTGTCAGGCGGCTATGCTAAGGCTCATGAGGGAGGCTCTGGTTCCAGGTTTGCCATGGCAACCTCTAGAGATACATATCTAGTATGTTAGTGACATGCTGACATCACAGTTTGCTCCTTGAAAGAGGAGCACTTGCAGAGGCAAGGCTCCCTGATTATCATTGTGAGGTTAAAACGATGCCGTGGAAGGGAGCTGCTTTACATAGTTTAAATTGCTGCCTGAGATAGAAGCAGGAAATATGTTACTGTTTTGCAACTTCTTTTCCAGAAGAAATGTGATCTGCTGTAGCAGATAAAAGTCTATTGGCATTTAACAATAAGAAATATAATTCATTATTTAGCCTTTAAACAATACTTTACCCTTTTTAAAAATAAACTACAGAATCCTGTTTGTAATTATGCCACAAGGTTTAGGTGTATTTAATCATAAATATTTCTTTATTCAAGCATTGAAATGGCAATGAGTTATCATTTTAGTGGGGTACTGCAGTGATTAATGACTGGATAAAAAGAAAAACAGGCTCTCTCAACACTGTACCCCAGAAAACAGAATGAGCACACTGTATGGATGGTGCATAATGAGAGTTAGTGATGATGTTTGAGAATCACCCTATCTCTCTTACTCTTTGAATGGGAAGGAAGGTGGGGGTAGGATGAAGCATGTCAGAGATACAGCAGAGCAGCATGAAAGATTAGGATTATCATCTGATGTGAAGAATTTCTTATTAAACTCACTAACCTATGAATCCTCCAGATGTGCTTCCAGCTCTGGGAAAAGGAAAGGGAAATTGAACAGGTTCTGTGAAGGTTGGGGTACGGTCTTTGGGCCTACCAAATCAGACCAAGTCTCTTCCATTTTTATCAGAATGAGACAGAAATTATAAGGTACTAGGAGACACAAACTGACTAAAAATGTTTCCCTCTCATATTATTCATTTTAATTACAGTATGAAGTCACATCTAGACATTATCTTCTCTTGATTTCTCTTCTCCCACCAGCTTCCATCCTTTTTGTTTTGTTTTTGTTGTTCTCTTTGGACTCCTCTTCTCACACTAACTTCTATCATGTTTCTCTATTCTCCTATCTATTCCCAATGTCTTCAACTCTTTTTTCCCCATTTTCTATTAAATCTAATCCCAAAAAAGTTGAGATTTGAAAAATAGGTTAGAAAGAATTGAAGTTTAGGACGATAGATGGTCAAAGAAGAAATGAATGTCCAAGTAACTGAAAAAGTAGTAACAAAGTCCTAAAGTATAACAGCCATAAATCTAATCTAATAAAAGAGTAATATGCAAATTAACCCTCACTTCGTTATACCTAAGCCACGCCCATCAGCCAAGCCATGCCCACCAGCCAATCAGAGCGACTATATACAAATTAACCCAGCCAAGATGGCGGCCGACAGCCACAGAGCTAGAGCAAACAAGAGACCAGCAATGGAGGAAACTGCCTGCCTAGGTTGGCTTTGGCCTCCACTCAAGGCAACAAAGTTTCAATTATAGAAGATAAATAAATCCCAGAAACCTGCTTCCAGCCAGCCTTGCTGTGACCTTGGGTCAATGGGAGCTGTGGCCAGCCTGCAAACAGCCCTCAGCTCCTCACCCAGGCTGGCTGGCACCCCAGTAGGGACCCGAACCCTGAAGGGGTTGTGAGCAGCCTGAAAATGGCCCTCAGCCCTCACCCAGGCTGGCCATGCACCCCAGTAGGGACCCAAACCCTGAAGGGACTGTGTGCAGCCTGAAAACGGCCCTCAGCCCCTCACCCAGGCTGGCCACACCCCCATAGGGTGAGGGTTCTCACTGGGGGGGTTGGGCCAGCCTGCAAACAGCCATCACTCCCTCACCCAGGCTGGCCAGGCATGCCAGCAGGTGGACATCCCCTGAGGGGTACCAAACTGTGAGAGTGCACAGGCCGGGCTGAGGGACCGCCCCCCTCCAGTGCACAAATTTTTGTGCACCAGGTCCCTAGTATATATATAACAAGAAAATAGATGAAGGCTGGATTTGATGACATTAGTTTGTAAGAAATTCATATCACACAAAGAAATTTAGAAAGATGGTCTTTTCATCCATCTTATCTTCCTATGGCCTTTTCCATAATATGCCTTAAGGTCATAATTCTTGGGAGACCTTCATTTTCAGTGTGTAAGATGCTTTGGATGTGAATTTGAAAGTTTATTATAAAAAATCAAACATACACAGAATACCAGTAAGCAATAAATAAGAACAAAATCACGCCAACCCAATAACTCAGATAGGTCTCAAAAATATCACACTAATTGAAAAAAGTTCATCTCAAAGGGATACATACCATATGATTTCCTTTCTATAAGCAATCTCTAAGTGACACAGTTATAGTGACGGAGAACAAATTAGTAGTTGCATGAGTTAGGTTTGGAGAAAGATTGTGACTTTTATGGGAAAGCACCAGGAGTTTCTTTGTGGTGATGGACTAGTTCTGTTTCCTGATGATGGTATTGGTTAATAGAATCTGCATATGTGGTCCAACTTTATAGAACTACACACACACACACACACACACACACACACACACACACACATATAAATCCATTTAAAAACTGGTGAGATCTGAATAAGGTGTGTACTAACACCAACTTCCTGACTTGGCCAACACATGGTAGTTCTATAAGATATTATCATTGGACAAGTTGACTGAAAGGCACACTGTATTATTTTTGCAACTCTTTTGTGAGTCTTAAGCTATTTCAAATTAAAAGGCTATTTTACAAAATAAAACATGTAACTTTCAAAAAGAAAGTAAAAGGGAATAGCAGACTGTTCAGAATTATCCAATTAAGGAAGTATATGGGGAGAAATGTACAGATTTGTTAGCTACTACAATTATGAATAAAATGGTCATAATTTTATTAATATTTTCTAAGTATTTGTATCCTCAATTTCTAATCCTGAATATCTAAAATCTTATTAAAAATTCAGTTTTTCACAGATTAGCAAAAAACAAACAAAAATACAATTATACAGAACCAAAGTCCACTTGCTTGGGTTTTTAGTTTTAAGATGCATGCTTGCCTAAACAAATGGCAAACATATAATTTAATAAAGGATATATCAGCATCTAATCAAATAAAAGAGTAATATGCTAATTGTGCCACTCTGTTTTATCCCAAGCCACACCCACCAACTAATCAGAACGACTGTATGCAAATTAACCCAACCAAGATGGTGGCCGGCAGCCACAGAGCTAGAGAAAGGAGGAGGCTTCATTGCCCTGGTGATGGAGGACACTGCCTGCCTAGGCTGGCTGTGGCCTCAGCTCAAGACAACAAAGTTTCCATTATAGAAGCCATGGAGCTGGAGCAAGCAGGAGGCTTCATTGTTCTGGAGATGGAGGAAGCTGCCTGCCTAAGCAGGCTGTGGCCTCTGCTCAAGGCAACAAAGTTTCAATTATAGAAGATAAATAAACCCCAGATACCTGCTTTCAGCCAGTCTGGCTGGGAGCTTGGGTGGCTGGGGGCCCTGGCCAGCTTGCAAACACCCATCAGCCACTCACCCAGGCTGGCCAGGCACCCCAGTAGAACCCCCCTCCCTGAAGGGAATGTGGCCAACCTGAAAACGGCCCTTAGCCACTCACCCAGGCTAACCAGGAACCACAGTGGGACCCCCACTCTGATCCAGGACACCCTTTAGGGCAAACCAGCTGGCTCCCACCCATGCACCAGGCCTCTATCCTATATAATAAAAGGGTAATATACAAATTGACCCTAACAGCAGAGCCACTGGGACTGACTGGTCATTATGACACACACTGACCACCAGGGTCAGATGCTCAATGCAGGAGCTGTCTCTGGGGTCAGTGCACTCCCACAGGGGAAGCTCTGCTTAGCCACAAGCCAGGTTGATGGCTTCCAGTACAGGGATGTTGGTGGGAGCCTCTCCCACTTCCTCAGCAACGCTAAGGATGTCTGACTACAGCTTAGGCCTGCTCTTCACTGGCAAGTGGACATCCCCTGAGGGCTCCCGGGCTGCCAGAGGATGTCTGACTGCCAGCTTAGGCCCAATCACCCAGGGAGTGGGCCTGAGCCAGCAGGTGGACATCGCCATGGGGTCCCATATTGTGAGAGGGCACAGGCCAGGCTGAGGGACCCTCCTGAGTGCATAAATTTTTGTGCACCGGACCTCTAGTTTTAAATAATGATATGTCCTTTTATCTGTTGGAATAGAATCAATTAAAATAGTTATTTGACCTGTGACAATACATAAATCAACTTCATTCCTGAGAACTAACAGTGGTATGAAGAAATAAATAAATGCATGTTAGTTATTTTTACTACTCATAAGAATTTATGAGGTGCCCGCTTTCTAATCAGTTCTATGTGTGACACTGGGAATACAAAACAAATAAGCATGACTTGTGACTTCAGAGCATTCACATTGGGCGCTGAGAGCAAAAATAAACACAATTATACATACGTCTACCAATCTCCCCCACCCAACTCATTTTACAGTAACTCTTTTGTTTTCCAATGCTGTGAAGGCAGACAAATGAGTTTGCCAAAGTTATACTGCAACAGAATTAAAACTTGTTATCAGGCAGCTTCTTCATGACCAGAGCTGAGTAATAACAGTTAATAGGTCTCAGTGTGGACTGGAAGCAAAGGCAAGATAACAGGTGACTGATTATGGTAATAAAATAATTAAATTTCATTAAGATCAATTACCGACAGAGCGATTTTAGCAATTTTCTTTTTAGTCATTCACAACAGTCCCTTCCCTCTTTTCCCACCTCATGCTACAATATTTATTATCTAGAAAGGAAATTAACCCAATCTGCTCTTTTGCCTGGTTTGATGCATAGTACTCATATTCCCATCAGAAAGAATCCTGCCTTCACTTTCTTCATTGCTTGTGTCATATTCACATTTCCTTGACTTGCCCCCAGCACGACACAATCTCAACACCCAGTATCAAGTCACTTATTGCAAAGCATGACTGGTCCTTGTTTAAGTCTCTGTAAGCCAGGGCTGGTATCTGTTTTATTTCTATTCTATTCCTATTCTATTGAACATTCTTGTTTTAACATATCAGATACTTACACAGTCGGTGTGGCTCAATGGTTGAGCATTGACCTATGAATGAGGGTCATGGTTTGATTCCCAGTCAGGGTACATGCTTGGGTTTCAGGTTCAATCCCCAGTGTGGGGTATGCAGCCTATCAATGATTCTCTTTCATCATTGATGCTTCTCCCTTCCTCTCTGAAATTATATGTGTGTGTATATATATATACATATACATATAATTATATATATATACACACATACACACACACATATACATATATATGCTTAACCTTCATGTGCTTAATATGCTTAATAATCATATGCTTAACCTTCTTGAGTGTATCATAAGCTATAACTTCAAAAAGTTATAGGTATAATGTCTATTTATTACTGATATATTTTTTAAATTTATTTGTTAGTGTAAGAGGCAATCCTATGTCTACTCATCAAATGGCAATTACAATCCTGAATGCAGAGTTTGATTCATTTAAAACAGATCAGTGTGAAGCAGGTCCAAGCTTAGAGTCCTTGGCACAGCATGACAAACTGCTCGTTGGAAAAATGATCTCTATGTATCCCTCATCCTGCCGTTTCTTTACTGCAGTCATCCCTGATTAGTTCCCATGTTGGGGAGGAAGAGGTAAAGTTAGAAACTTACCCTCTTTTGGATTTTGGAATAAATTTTATAATAAAATAGAAATTAGCCCAAGTTGACATTTTCTTCACGCACACCTCACTTCCATATGGCAAAAAAACAAAAACAAAAACAAAAAAACAAATAAACAAAAAGAAACCAATTTTGGGTAGTGAGTAATCCTTATATATTAAGTTATTCAACAAAATGTGTAATGAGCACAGAGATTGTGATAGAACAGTGGACAAAACAAACACCCCCGGGCTCATAAAGTTTGCATTTAACACGGGAGAAATAATCTATAGATGCGAGAAATAATCCAGGGCATGACAAACAAACTGCTCATTTGCATAGAAATGTAGGGGCTATTTATTTTAAAGGGAGCACATCAAAGTTATATGACATGAGAAATAGCATTTTTTATGTGTAATTAGAAACTATGGTTCGCTTTTTTGTATAGTATAGTGTGCTTGTTTCTTGGGTAAACAAGTGAGAGAACTGTTCGTTGCTCTCACTATTGGGTAGACAAAACAAGAACTGGCACCCACATTCATTCTCAGTCCCCGTACCTGAGCCCACCTCCTCCTGATGAGCAGTGCAGAGCCTCCACTAACACCCAGACTAATAAGAAGCCTTGGAGGCTATGAGACCCCAGAAGGGATCAAAGGTATAGGCTGAGACTGAAGTTTCCAGTGAAGGCCTGAGGGCACTTGTCTAAGGGAAATGAGGATCTGCTTTGAAATCAGAAAAAGGAGAGAGAAGGAGGGATTGGAGAGAATATTCGCATGTGAGCACCCTCACCTTGGAACAGAGGGTCCAGAGGCCCTTACCCTGGGTCCTGAAAAGGAACAACAAAAGCACAACTCTCTATATACATGTGCTTCCTCCATTGTAATCATGTGTGTATTTGATCTGAGAAAAAGCATATAAGAGAATCTCAGAAAAAGGGTGACAAATACTCCTGAAACATACTACTTGGCTTTCCAGTGGACACCACACACACACACATGCACACGCGTGCACATATACATGCACACGCGCGCGCACATTCATAGGCAGAGTGTCCACAGGTTATCAGCAACACAATGATCCCTGGTGAGCTGTGGAGAGCTTCCTACACATGAGATTGTGGAACTAAATCTTAGATTATCTCACACATACACACAAGTGAACAAAGAATGTTCTTTAGGACAAAGGAGGGGCTTGGACATACCAGAGTAAGTATGTATGAAGAATACATAATATATTACATATAATGTTTGGAATTTCTTTGGAGAAAGGTTCTCTAGCATTCCAGAGAATAATTATTCAAGTAAAGTTCCCATCTTGTTCTATACCAAGTAATTAGGTCAATATAGAGTCTAAGCCCTAGGTGACCAGTTAATTTTACAAACACAAACTGAAACTTAGTACAAATTTGAGCCACATCATCAAGTGACATAAAGCTCTGTATTTATGTTCTGCCTGCTAATAGTTTACATATGGATTTTACACATAAAATATACTACATTACTGAAAATGGCCCAGAATACACAGCACATTTTTTATTAATATTTCTGGGACCTATGGAATAGGAGAGAGCCCATAGGAACAGATTATAAGCAGGTACAAGACTAACTTTTTGGTTAGTATATTATGTATTTTCTTTCCTTTAATTAGATCTTGAGCCATGTGTATATCATAATTTATGAATACATACTTTATTTATTAAATTCTAACCTTAAAGAGGTGAAATTATAGATGTCATTAAGTTATTTTTGAAAGAAATTTTTCAAGATGTTCATTTTGAGTAATTAATTAATGTATTGAATATGTTATATTTTTCTCATATCCCTTTGTGGAGTATCAATTGAGTGCATATCTCTAAAACTAATTATAGATCCACCAAAACATTTACATTGGTTTAAAAACAAAATAAAACAATGCCTCATAATATGTTTCACTTCAAAGTATAACCTTGATATATTAAATTATTTTAACCATAGCCAGAACAAACACATTTTTAAAGCAGCACAATTTAAATTCAGAGTTGGTGATATTTCAGGTTATCATTAAAAGTTCTCCTAGACAGTTTACCTATTAGAAAATATGCTCACAAAGACAGAACTTTGGAATAGTAAAGAAAATATTGGGTTTAATACCACATTCAGCCTGGATGGTCTTGAGGATCCTGATTTCTTTGGAGTGCAAATAACTAGACTTCAAGGAGAATGAGAAATTGAAACACAAAGGACTTGGATGTCAGATATTGCCAGAGCCCATAGGTCCCAGAAATATTAATAAAAAATGTTCTGTGTATTCTGGGCCATTTTCAGTAATGTAATATATTTTATGTGTAAAATCCATATGTATACTATTAGCAGGCAGAACATAAATACACAGCCAGCGGGAGACATGCTGGGAAGGTGATTTGTCTTACCCACCTCTTCTTTATTTTACATATATATATATATTTGACAGCATTACGGATGTCTCCCATCCCCTTCCCCCTTATCCCTCTCCTTCCTCCTCTTCTTACTTCAGAAAAAATATATATATAGAAGATTATTATATCTTCTAGACACAGCTCAGTGAGTGGAACCACTCTCCAAAGCCCTGGGGGAGGAACCATGGCTCCCTGGTATGAAGATCCCTGTAGTGGCTGAATCAAAGAGTCGGCATTTCCATGAGCCTGATAGAGAGGAGGGTGTGATAGCCTCACTTCATTGTCTTCCACTGCAGGGTTACAGAAATCCAAGAAACTAATCCATTCTCTACTCTCTAGAGTCAGTGTTTTTCTAAAAGTGACTCTTAAGAGCCCTGGCTGGGTAGCTCAGTTAGTTAGAGTGTTTTCCAGATACTCCAAGGTTGCAGGTTTGATCAACCGTCAGGGCACATATGAGAATCAACCTATGAATGCACAAACTAGTGGAACAGCAAATTGATGTTTCTATCTCTCTTTCTCTACCTTCCTCTTTTTCTCTAAAATCAATTTTTTTTAAAGTGACTCAATATATTTCATGCTGTCTATTAAATATCTTTATATAGATGACATGGTAAGGATAACATGAAATTTGGTTATTACAAATAAAAATTATATCATAGACACCCCTGAGTTTAGATACAATAAATGTGTGCCACATTGAAACAATATTTATATTCTCAGTATATCTGGTCTACTATATACATTTTTAAAGAATATCATCCAAGGTGGACAGGCATCTGGATTATCAAATAAAACAAGTTGAATAAAGATTTTTCTAACTTGAAATATCCAAGTTTCATGTCACAGTGTTTACCAGTCACTTAGATGACTAACTTTCTTTCTTGGTTCCATTTGCCTTGTTAGATGTACAATGAGTCCACCTTTGGCTTGTTTATATCTCAAAGTCATTCCTCAGGAGGTTTATTCTGACAATCCTATCTAAAATAGTATCTCTCTCCTCTCTCTCTCTCTCTCTCTCTCTCTCTCTCTCTCTCTCTCTCTCTCTCTCTCTCTGGTTTATTTTTCTTTATGACACACATCTTACTAACATTATAATATATATTTATTGCCATATCCTTCAGCATAATTCAAGACTCTTTAAATGGGAGAGTTTTATTACATTCAGTGTCATATTGCCATCAGTGCATAGATAAAGACAATGCAGTGGTATACGATGGAGTACCATTCAGCCATAAAAAAGAAGGGAATCTTACCATTGCAACATGGATGGAACTCTAGCGCATTATGCCAAGTGAAATAAGTCAGACAGGGAAAGATAAATGTTGTATGATTTCATTTACATATAGAATCTAAAAGATAAAAAAACTGAACTAATAGATTTAAAAGCAGATTGGTGGTTCTAGAAGGGGTAGGGATTAGGGGTCAGGGGAAGGAAAAAAGCACAAACTTCCAGGCACAAAATAAGTAAGTCATGGGGATATAATGTACAGCATGGTGACTATAATTACTAATACTGTATTTCATATTTGGAAGTTGCTAAGAGAGGAAGTCAGATTGAGAAAGACAAAAAGTGTATAATCCCTTTTATGTGGGAAATCGTAAAAAAAAATAACTCATAGAAATAGAGAGTAGATTAGTAGTTGCCAAGGATGAGGAGTAGGGGAAATGAGTAAAGGTGGCTAAAGGGTACAAACTTCCACTTACAAGATGAATAAGTTCTGAGGATGTAATGTACAGCATGGTGACTATGGTTAACAATGTTGTGTTATATGTTTTAACATTGCTAAGAGAATAAATCCTAAAAGGTCTCATCACAAACACACAAAAAAATTGTAGCTATGTGAGGTGATAGATGTGTTAACTAACCTACTATATCAACATGAAATATTCAAATCATCAATTTATATACCTTAAACTTACACAGTATCTGTAAATTGCACCTCAATAAAGTTGGGGATGGTTAAAAACAGTCCATGTTTACAAAAAAGAATTAAATGAGAGCACCATTTGCAAAGAAAATGCCTAAAATTTTCCAAAACTGATAAAAAATGTTAACCCACAAATTCAAGATGTATAAGATAAGTAAAAAGAAAGCCGTTTCTAGGTACATCATAATAAAACTACTGGGTAAAAAATCTCATAAGTAGCCAGAGGGGGAAATTTGCTTTCTAAGGAGCAACAATAAAACTGAGAGCTGCCTTCTCCACAGAAATATTGGAGGACAGAAGACAATGAAATGACACTATCGTCCACTGAAAAGCAGTAACTGCCATCCACCAATATCATATTTAGTGAATATATCCTTCAAAAATCAAGATGAGCCCTAACCTGTTTGGCTCAGTGGATAGAGCATCGGCCTGCAGACTGAAGGGTTCCAGATTTGATTCCAGTCAAGGGCATGTACCGTGGTTGCGGGCATATCCCCAGTAGGGGGTGTACAGGAGGCAGCTGATAGATGTTTCTCTCTCATTGATGTTTCTGACTCTCTGTCCTTCTCTCTTCCTCTCTATGAAAAAAATCAATAAAATATATATTTTTTTAATCAAGATGAGAAGATGGCGGTGTAGGTAAACACCAGTACTCACCGCCTCCCATAATCACATCAAAATCACAACTAAAATACAAAACAACCATCATTCAGAATTGCCAGAAATCTGGCTTAATGGGAGTCCTACAACTAGAGAAGTAAAGAAGAAAGCACATTGAGACTACTAGGAGGGGCAGAAGCATGGAGCAGGCTGGTTCAACATCCATGTGTGGCATTATTTTATTGGGAGGGATATCTCCAAAGCCTCCTGTGAGAAGCATGGGTTCTAGGGGTTCTAGCCCAGGGTTCCAGATCTGGGAAGATAAGTCCCTATAACATTGGACTGTAAAAACCAGTGGGTATTGTGGTTGAATGACAAGGAGGCTGCAGGAGTCCCAGATGTTCCTCTTAAAGAGCCCATGCATGGACTTACATGGTCCTAATTCCTCTGAGGTCCAACACCAGGTGGCAACTTTGGAGGACTCCAGAGACATATAAGAAAGAACTGGACTATCTGGCATCAGAGCAGAAACTCAGGGGAAGCTTTCTCCCAGGCAGGGGTGATCATAGGGGTCATTGTTCCTATTCTAGGACCTCCCCCAATCCAGAGCTGACTAGCAGCCATATCTGAGTTTCCATCAGCATGGCCCACACTGTTTGCTCCACCCTAGTGTTTCCCTGAGAACCTGCCCCATCCAATTTGCAGCCCTAGCCAAGCTGTTTGTAGCTGTTTTTCCATATGAATGGCCTGTCCTGTCTCATGCTTCAAACTTTTCTAAAATCTCTGAAACAAGCAGCAGCTGGCATCAGTGTGCTCCAAACCTATCAATAAAATGTCCAAGACCCAGCACTAGCACCAGCCAGCTTTGCTTAACAGCCGGCTTCACCTGGGCACTTCCTAGCCCAATACAAATAGCAGCCATCTGCAGATATTTCTGCGGTTTCTGCCAGGTGGCCCCAGGCAGTGGCTGACTTTGTACCTTATGGGAAGCACCAAAGCCAATGCACCCAGTGGACAGCTTCAGATCACACCAGACTACATTGCTACACATCCACAAGTGATACTCTCAAGGAGCAGATTCAGTGAACACCAAAGCTCTGCTGAAGCAAATCCTGCTCCAGTGTAGACATAGCTAGTTCTCACAGCCAGTTGGCCCGGAGGTCAATCCCGCTCAGAGATGCCAACATTAATCAAGGTTCAACTACAACAAGATTATGCACACAGCCCACACATGGGTACATCTAAAATGCCCAGTTCAGATGACTGGGGAGGCTGAGCCACTGGGCTCTACAATACACCTATTACAGAAGCCCACTCTACCAATTCCAGGAGACATAATAGCTCTATCTAATACATAGAAACAAAAACAGGGAAGCAGCCAGAATGCAGAGACAAAATAACATGTTACAAATGAAAGGAATGGAAGCAAGCAAACTACTGGATATAGAGTTCAAAACAATCCTATATAATAAAAGGCTAATATGCAAATTGACCAAATGGTGGAACAACTGGTCACTATGACACGCACTGACCACCAGGGAGCAGACGCTCAATGCAGGAGCTGCCCCTTGGTAGTCAGTGTGTTCCCACAAGGGAAGTGCTGCTCAGCCAGAAGCCCTGAGCCAGGCTCATGGCTGGTGAGTACAGTGGCAGTGGCGGGAACCTCTCCCACCTCCACAGTAGGGCTAAGGATGTCTGATTAAGTTGAACATCCCTGAGGGCTCCCAGACTGCGAGAGGGCACATGCTGGGCTGAGAGCCCCACCCACCCTGAGTGCGTGAATTTCATGCACTGGGCCTCTAGTCATTATAAGGTTTCTCAAGGATCTTAATGAGAGCTAAAGTGACTTAATGATAGCTTCAAGGGACTTAGTGAGACTTTTAAAGATCTTAGTGAAAATGACAGACATGAAAAAGGACCAGTCAGAAATTAAGCATACACTAACTGAAATGAAGAATAATTTATAGGGATTCAACAGCACAGTAGATGATTACAAGAATCAAATAGACTATTTGGAATATGAGTGAACAAAAAATAGAAGACCAAAAAAAAAAAGAATCCAAAAATATGAAGATAGTGTAAGGAGCCTCTGAGACAACTTCAAGCGCACCAATATTCACAATTTGGAGGTGCCAGAAAAAGAAGAGAGAGAGAGCAAGGAATTGAAAACTTATTTGAAGAAATAATGATAGAAAACTTCCCCTACCTGATGAAAGAAATAGACTTACAAGTTTAGAAAGTCCAGGGAGTCCCAAACCCAAAGAGGACCACACCAAGAAGCATCGTAATTAAAACATCAAGGATTAAAGACAAAGAGAGAACCTTAAAAGTAGCAAGAGAAAAGCAACTAGTTACCTACAAGGGAGTGCCCATGAGACCATCAACAGAAACTTAGCAGAAACTTTGCAGGCCAGAGAGAGTGGCAAGAAATATTCAAAGTGATGAATAGCAGGGCCCTACAACCAAGATTACTCTACCCAGCAAAGCTATTATTTAAAATTAAAGAGCAGATAAAGAGCTTCCCAGTCAATAAAAAGCTAAAGAAGTTCATCACCACCAAACCAGTATTATGTGAAATCTTAAAGGGCTTTTTTAAGAAGAATGAGGAAAAAAGGATCAAAAATCTAAACTAATAAAAGCGAAATAGTAAAATTAACCGTTTCTCCGAGACAGGGTAAGCCATGCCCACCAGCCAATCAGAGTGGCTGTATGCAAATTAGCCCAGGAAAGATGGCGACCGGGAGCCACGGAGAGAGCAGCGGGTGAGTCATGGAAACCAGCGGGCAGCAGAGTGGGCTGGGCGGGTGATGGCTGATGCCTTGCAGGTCTAGGCGTGCAGGGACCCGGCCTATGGGGTGGAAAGGCCCCATACCCCAGCGCTGTGAGCTCCGATTCGGCTCAGAGCCGCTGGGGAAGGAGGCGCGGAGGACTTGGCCTGCGGGGCGGAAAGGCCCCACACCCCAGCGGTTCTGAGCTCCACTTTGGCTAAGAGCCGCTGGGGATCAGAGCCGCTGGGGAA
Source organism: Murina feae (assembly GCA_004026665.1). Lineage (NCBI taxonomy): Eukaryota > Metazoa > Chordata > Mammalia > Chiroptera > Vespertilionidae > Murina > Murina feae. The sequence goes on along the minus strand of PVJC01002366.1, from coordinate 474 downwards.
GGAGGCACACGTGGGGACTTGGCCTGCGGGGCAGAAAAGCCCCGCACCCCAGCGGTTCTGAGCTCCATTTCCGCTCAGAGCCGCTGAGCTCAGAGCCGCTGGGGAAGGAGGCATGGAGGACTTGGCCTGCGGGGCGGAAAGGCCCCACACCCCAGCGGTTCTGAGCTCCATTTCGGCTCAGAGCCGCTGGGGATCAGAGCCGCTGGGGAAGGAGGCGCACGTGGGGACTTGGCCTGCGGGGTGGAAAGGCCCCCCCCCCTCCCTGCCACTTGGCAGGTGCTGCTCCCGCTTGGGAAGGAGGCACCAGGGACCCGGCCTAGGGGGGAGGACAGTTGTGAGGGACCCAGGCCTGAAGGGGAGGATAGTTGGGGGGGACCAGGCTTGCCTGGGTGGAAAGTTGGGGTGACCAGGCTGGCAGAGGAGGGCTGTTGGTGGCAATCCAGGCCTGCAGGGGAGGCCAGTTGGGGGGTACCC
>PVJC01002365.1:36008-80371 GCA_004026665.1 Murina feae | reverse complement strand
GTGTGTTCCTTGTGGATCTGTTTTGTTTAGGTTAGTCCCACTCTGGCCGCTGGGTTGGGGCTGGCTCCTGTATCTTTAAGGAGGTGTTGCTGCAGAAGCCTCTGACGCACTTGGGAGGGGCGGGGCCTCGGGGAGTTCGCCGGGCGGGGCGGAGCAAACAGCTATGGCGCTTCTCAGCGCTGCGCTGAGAGACGCCAGGACTCTGTGTCCCACGGTTATTGCTGTAAGCAACGCTGAGAGAAACCCGTTTTGGATTTCCTTCTGATGCTAGTCTCTGGGTATCTGTGGGACCTCCGAAACTCGCCTGGAACTGGAGTTCAGAGGCGCTGGGAGCTTGTGGCTCTCTCCTTTTTGGAAAAGAACCGCGTCCCCCGGCGCCAGCCCTTCCCCGAGCCCGTGCACGCGCCTCCGTACCTCTGTACTTTGCTTCTGCCACTCCTCTGAGTCTCAGACTCTTCTCTGGTTGTAGGATTTTCACTCAGCCAGCCGTCCTGTGGGTGCGAGTGGTGTCCGTGTGTTCTTTTCGAGGTTTTTCTGAAATAGTTGTTCACAGCTGCATTTACGGTGTCTACCCTATGCCGCCATCTTGTTTTCTCCTGTTTGATTGATTTTAGAGAGAGACGAAAGGGGAGGGGATAATATGCATTTCACAGCCACATGCATCTTTACAGCAGTAATAACCTTCCCATACGTGAAGCACACATGAAAATCATTGGCCAAGACTCTCACTTTTCCCCCAGAAAGTGCATGGATAGATGTCACCAGGCTTTGCTTAGTAACCGGGACTTTTGGATGCTCGTGTAGTGTTCATCCCTACTTGTGATTGGCTTATTTCTTCATTAGATATGATAATGTATTCAGTCTGGTTACAGTCAAGTTGGCAAGGCTTTGTAGCCAGACTGTCTTTTATAGGTGCTTTGAGGCATTTTAAGAGGACCACATAGTTTTACTCATACATGGAATTTATTTTTTTCTCACAAGTTCTAGGCAGATGCCCCATAAGAGGTACCCATGAATTGACAGTTGATTTTATTATTCCTATTTTATAGATACAGAAACTTACAATTGAAGAGGTTGAAACTTGCCTAGGATCACAGAGACTGTGTCTAAGCTTTCTCACCTATAAAACTTTTAAAATTTCTATAATTTTTTATTGGGGTAAAATATGTCTAACAGAAAATTTACTATTTCACCCATTTGTGTATTTATAAAAAGGCATTTTATTAGCTAAGTAGCATGTCCCTAAAATGTAAAAATGTATAATTATGTTATAAAATAGATATTTTAAGTAAATTTAATTCAGTGCTACACAATGAAGTATTCTTGATTGGGGCACTCTTTCTAAGTTGTACATGTGTCGTTGATACATAATATATTTCATATTTACCTCAAACGCAAGATTTTTTAGCTAGGCAATTTTGAGGTCTTAGTTATAAAAGTTATTGTTAGTTTTGTATAGTTCTTATTACATATCAAGCTCGTTTCTCAGTTTTTAGTTTGTCATCCTGTGTTTCTTTCTTTTTTAAAAAAAATATATTTTTGTTGATTATAGAGAGTTAGGGAGAGGGAGAGAGACAGAGATAGAAACATCAGTGATGAAAGAGAATCATTGATTGGCTGCTTCTTGCATGCCCCTTACTGGGGATCAAGCCCACAACCCAGGCATGTGCCCTGACCCAAAATCAAACTTGACCTCCTGTTCATCGGTCAGTGCTCAACCACTGAGCTACACCGCCAGGCATCATCCTGTGTTTTAACTGTCCTCTACTTTACCTTACACTTGACTAAGTCTTTGTGAGAAAAAAAATCTGTTGAATGGGTCCAAATCACCTCTGTTTATACAAAGCAGAGAAACATCATTTGGAATTGATCGGTTATTCTATGAATCCACTTTGCATCCATCCTTGACTTCCCATTGGCTCTTGCTGTGTTTGTGGCTTGCCTTTTCTGTATCAGCCTTCCAACATTAGGGACCTCGTTTGGTCTGTGCTAGTGATCACTGCTTTACTTGTTTTCTTGTATTGCTTTACTTCCTACTGCTTCTCAAAGCACATGTCTGATGATTAAATGCTAGAATTTTGTTTTACTCTTGCCTCCAGAATCTCTCTTTCAAAAGAATTTTTTTCAAAAATCGGGTTAAGATTATCCATCTCCAGACCTTATGGACCTTTCCTATTTTTGTGACCCTGTTTTACTTACTCTAACTGCAAGTTCGTTTAGTTCCTTGGTAGGATAAGGTGTCCATTCTTGGCTAGTTGTATTTTCATACACTGGTTAGAAACAAACAATTTAAGCACCAGATTGTTCTTCTTTATAAAAATAGTGAAGTAAAATAAGAATTTGTTTTCCTGTTACCTGCTAATCCTATCATAGTCACTCAGAGAGTCAGTACCTACATTTTTATGTAAGGAGCTCCTATTATGCACTCAGTACCAAGTGCAGTTCCAGAGGCTGCTTTCATCTTGCCTTGAAAGCCCTCTTGTTCTCAGCATTTTTCACAAGCCTCCTTCCATTTTAGGCATAACATTGTATATGGCTCTCCAGGTTTCACCTCACTCTTTTATTTGTCCTTGGTGAATGCTCCCACCCATCTTTGTCCCTGAGCAGTAAGGTTTTGTCTTACCCAAGCTCCCTGTGTGGTTATTTGATGTCTCTAGGGCTTTTTTTTTTTTTTTTAAGACTGTGACACTTAATGACCTTATCATTAGTTCAGTGTTTTGTTTTTTTTAACACCTTCCATCTCTCATTAGTCATCTTCCTTTTTATAGTTTCTGATCACAAGCTTGCTCTTAGTGTGTGTGTGTGTGTGTGTGGGGGGTGTGTTTTCTTTTTGAGCCTGCCTTTCTGGTGTTTTGTGGTAAGTGAATGATTAAGTCTGGGGTTTCCTTCCTAAGCTGTTCTGTGCTTTCTGGTGATAACACTTTCTCAGGTTCACACTTCGTCTACTTTACCATTTCTTTCTTGCTGACCAGTTTTAAATCTAAAATAGCACTCTGTCGATGTTTCAGTTTTCTTTGGAAAATCTAAACTATCTGCAGGGAAGACATTTATCTGCATGTAGGATGAGACTTCTAAAGGGGTCTCAAAGGAGAGGCACATGGTTAAGTGCCACTTCCTGTGCACACTTCTATTTCCTCATCTATGAAATGGGGGTAAAGTGGAATGATTACTATAGGGCTGTTGTAGAGAATGAGTAAATACTGTGTGTTGCTCACAGTGTGCATTCAGTCAGTGGTCACAGCTATTGTTATTGTTGTTGTTATTAATCACTACCACTGCTAAATCTTCCCTTTCCCCCAGTTTTCTGAACTAAAATAAGAAAGCATCTTCCAGAATCATACCTTGGGCTGAGTGTATAGTATAATTAATAACTTTACTTCTGTTTTCTTTTCAACTTAGTCCCAGTTTTTTCCAGCATGTTTCCATGCTCATCGTCCTAGATTTTAGAGAGTTTGAAATTTGATAATCAATGCTAATTCCTTTACACCCCCTTATCATATTCATTTTCTCCATATAGTGTACTCTTACTATAAGCATGAATCCCCTTTCTCTGACCACCTCCAAGGAGATCATGAGTAGCTGAGATGAAGCCTTCAAAGTTGCTGCTTTGAAGAGAAAAATGTTCCCATGGTGATAGTGGGAATTAAAATCTATTTAGTAGCATGATTATAGTTAACTAGAGGCCTGGTGCACAAAAATTTGTGCACTCTGTCGGGGGAGTCCCTCTGCCCGGCCTATGCCCTCTCACAGTTTGGGACCACTCGAGGGATGTCCACCTGTTGGCTTAGGCCCGCTCCCCGGCTGATCAGACCTAAGACGGCAGTCAGACATCCCTCTGGCAACCCGGGAGCCCTCAAGGGATGTCCACTTGACAGCAGGGAGCGGGCCTAAGCTGCAATCGGACATCTTTAGCACTGCTGAGGAGGCAAGAGAGGCTCCCACAACCACTGCTGTACTGGCAGCCTTCTGGCTTGTGGCTAAGCAGAGCTCCTGCATTGAGTGTCTGCCCCCTGGTGGTCAGTGTGTGTTATAGTGACCAGTCATTCCCAGTTGTTCTGTTATGGTCAATTTGCATATTATCCTTTTATTATATAAGATTATATAGAATAGAGGCCTGGTGCATGGGTGGGGGCCAGCTGGTTTGCCCTAAGGGTGTCCAGGATCAGAATGGGGTTCCTTCTGTGGGGTGCCTGACCAGCCTGGGTGATGGGTTGATGGCTGTTTGCAGGTTGGACACAGCCCCTTCAGGGTAGGGGTCCCTGCTGGGGTGCGTGGCTAGCTGGGTGAGTGGTTGATGGCTGTTTTCAGGCTGGCCACAGCCCCTTCAAGGTGGATGTCCCCCCCGCTGGGTTTCCCAGCCAGCCTGGGTGAGTGGCTGATGGCTGTTCGCAGGCTGGCCACAGCTTCCATTGACCCAACGTCCCAGCGAGGTTGGCTGGAATCAGGTTTCTGGGGTTTATTTATCTTCCATAATTGAAACTTTGTTGCTTTGAGCGGAGGCCTAGGCAGGCAATGAAGCCTCCTGTTTGCTTCAGCTCTGTGGCTTCTATAATTGAAACCTTGTTGCCTTGAGCAGAGGCCCAGCCGGCCTAGGCAGGCAGTTTTCTCCATCGCTGGTGCAATGGAAGCCTTCTGTTTGCTCTAGCTCCATGGCTGCTGGCCACCATCTTGGCTGGGTTAATTTGCATACAGCTGCTCTGATTGGCTGGTGAGCATGGCTTGGCTGGTGGGCGTGGCTTAGGTGTAACAGAGTGAGGGTTAATTTGCATATTACTCTTTTATTAGATGGTATTCTAGGAGTTAAAAAAGGCTTGACCCCATCATATACTCATTTACTCCATTACACAAACTCCTAACTTCTGTGGGTACTAGGTACCTAAAAAGTTGTTTCCAAGTTTGAAATTCTGTGGTTGTCTTCAACTGTCTTGAGAGCAACCCCTGTGCTGATGGCCACCTCTACTTGAGAGTATTTCCTGGAGCAGATGTTAATTCCAGTCAGTTTAATTCAATTGCATTTTAACACTTTGTAATTGGGCATTTTCCCACCAAATCACGTCGTAATGCGGGGCTTTTTTGACATTTTATCGCCAAAATTAGACTTTCCATAAAATATTCATATCTTTTGATCTATTTGATATTTTTGTATGAAACTTTCAGTGTTTTAGTTTAAAAAGAGGTCTCTATTTATTTACTTTACAAAATGTATTATTGTATTTTTTATGTACACAAAATTACTACATTCTAGGTAAACATATAAAAAACACTCTTTCACAATCAAAATAATTTTATTTATACAAAATTGCGATATTTTTTTGAAATTTTCAACAGATCTTATAAAAAAAACTATAACCTAATAGTGCTTCACTGTGTGGTAGCATTCGAAACCCTTTCCGTTGTGCAGGGGTACATTACAAAACTTGCACATGTACCGCGTTTCACTGCGTAGTTTATGAGCGGCACACACACGACAACGACGTAAAACATTTTTATTTTTGCTGGTTCCAACTAGAGGTTCCAATGTATGTTTCCTCATGTCCATTGACAGTCTCCCTGGTGGATCTGAATTTACTCGTTTCCCTCAAAAAAATGTGTTAACTGTCTTCCGAAAACCTTTTTCTATGAGATATCAGAAAGCAAATTAACTTTGGCATAATTAAAAATGCAATGGGTCATAAAGATTAAAACAGCTTGATTTGTTTCAGCTGGTAATTAAATTAGCTCGGGGGCATGGTGTTCCCACAATAATAGAAACACATGTGATGTCTTTAAGGCATAGCCTCACAAATGTAGAGGATGGCAGAGAAACCACTCATGTGAGTTGACAGAATATACTACAGAGTAAGAAACAAACTCTACATATGTGATACAGTTCGGGTGGGAAAACCAAAGGGTTCAATTTTTGAAAAGTGAAAATGTTTATTGATGTCAGATATGGTCTTTAGGTCTCATGGCAGTTTTATTTTCTTAGAATGTTTCTACTTCCCAATAGTTGTCAGAATACAGAAGTAGAAAGCAGTTTAAATAGCATTTCCTGCCTTGCAAAAATTGCATGAACAAGCAGAGTCTTAAGATGAAATAGTCATGGGGTTTGCCTCAGTAATCCATTGTCATTTCCCTAAGTGCACTCCAGTGCACGTCTGTGAATTTGTCCATCTCTGATGGTAAATACGTTTCAACTAACCACTTTGAAATCATGTTCATGTTAAAGTGGTTGGGGCACTGCTAGTTAGGGGCTGATTGACGCAGATTCCTGGTTTCTCTCTTTCTAGATTTCTGAACATTTCTCCTTCGCAAAGCAACATGAAGTGTTCATCACTACCAGTGCAGAAGAAATTAGTTGAATATTCATTAGTTACCTTTTTTTTTTTTTGCCAACTGTGGAAAAGAAATTTGAAGGGGGAAGAAACTAGACCTTCAGTGTTTTGGATAGGGTACATTTTGTTTCTCTGCATAATTACTGTTTCCTAGGCCAAAAGCCAGGAGGTAGAAATTGAATTTACCATAATAGTGATAAAGAATGTTTTATATAATCCAGTGTATCACCTTGGGTTATATGACTACTATAGCCTCATAATAGATCTCTCTGTTGCCACTTTGTGCCATTAGCAGCTATTCTTCCTACAGTAGCCAGAGTAATCTTCTACAAATGGGAATCATATCATGGCCCTCCCTTCAATGGCTCCTCATTTTGCTTATCATCATAATCAGTGATCAGGCCCTTGACTACTACTACCGAGTAATCTCCTGTAACTCTCCCTTTGCTCACTTAGCTCCTTGTCAAGTTGGCCTGCTTTATTACTATGTAAATCTCTCTTTTTTTGCATTATTTGGGCAAAAGTTGGAAAGCTTTCAGATCAAAACCATGTGTAGGTTGGGCTGCTTATTCATGGTTCTGTCATCAGACTTGAAAAGACCTATGATTTACAATGGATGGTGAGTGGATATTTGGTCTGGGAGTCCTTAGCTCTAAGTTATATACCAGCCTACATTTCTTTGGGATTAGTATTTGTGAAACGGTTACAAGAGTTTGGATAAAAATGTAAATGGTATGGAAATACAAGGTAAGACCTTGGAACGTCTCTGTGTCATTATCCCCTTGGTTTTCTAACCAGCCTGTCCCAAAATTTTAGGGATCTTAGCCCCTCTCTCTTGGGGTCTGAGGATCTATGAATCATAGGTTTCCCATTTCTGATTATATTTGGCACATCAGGCTCCAATCCCTGTCCCCCAGAATTAAATAAGAAAATATGTTTAAGGATGCTTTTTTAAAAATGAAAACCTATAATAAGCATAGATCCAACTGTTGCATTTTCTAGGTGAGGCATTAATGGTGACAGTGTTGACTGGACTTTTCTCCTCTAATACTGAATTTGTAAAATTATTACCTTTAAAACCAAGATCATACTTAATAGTTTCATTTTCTTTTTGAACCTCCCTTTGGGTTTCTTTGCCTCTTGGGTGGAAATTTTCAAGAATCACAGTCCTTAGGAGATTTAAAACTAGAATTTCATCAGTTCAAAATTTGCAAAATACAGGGTGGGGCAAAAGTAGATATATAATTGCTTATATGGAAAATAATGTAAAAACAAATAAGACAAGAATAAACTCTGTGGTCCTCATATTCACAACTATAAACCTACTTTTGTTCCACCCTATACATTGGTTCAGAAAAAAAAGGGGGTATTCTACCCTTCAAATAACATCATTTTTCATGTGATATGTTCCCTGAAGGTCATGTTATATAACAAGAACATGGAGTCTGTTATTGTATAAAAAATGAAAACCTGAATAAGATTTCTAAACATTTGAATAGAGAATAGTCATCCATCCCCCAACTCTGTCTTCTTTTCTGCATGCCTCATGGATTTAACCGATGAGGTCCCTGAAAAAACTATCATTTTTTAGTCTGTGAAAGTCCCTATCTTTGGTTTTTAAAGTATGTGGGTCTCTTACAAATGTTCTCAAAGTGATGTATTGGTAAGACAGCAAGAAGATTCAAGTTGACAGCCAATCTAACCTTTTGGCTAAGTCATCATTTGGTCCCTAAATTGTGTGATTATTCCTTATCCCTTGATTTCTCTCTAAATACCAGAGGAAACCTCACTACCTATTCTGAGAGCCTGAAATGACAACATCTTTTATGAATTTTTTTCTTTTGCTTTGGTAGGTTCTTCATGTCCAATTTCCTCCAAGATAGTACCCAAATTAATTGTAGATAATACTTGAGATTTTTTACTATTTTGAGTGCTGAAAGGTGGGAAATAGTCTAACAGTTGCAAATTTTGGTTAATGACAACACTATCTGTTTACTAGAGGCCTGGTGCATGAAATTCCTGCATGGGTGGGGTCCCTCGGCCTGGCTGGCGATCAGAGCCCATCAGGTTCCCTGCCTCCTCCCTTCCTCCTTTTCTCGCTGCCCATGCTCGCCGCTGGTTCCCCATCCTAGCCAGGGGCCTGCCCCAATCGGGTGATTGGGACCTGCTGGCCAGGGTGGGGACTGGGAGGTTGGCCGGCAGGCCCCATTGGCAATTGGGTCTGTGGGCTGGGGGCAGCTCCTACATTAAGCATCTGCCCCCTGGTGGTCAATGCTCATCATAGCAACTGGTCCTTCTGGTCATTCTGTCGTAAAGGTTGCTTAGGCTTTTATATATATACTAGAGGCCTGGTGCATGAAAATTCATGCAGGGGTGGGGGTGGGTCCCTCAGCCCGGCCTGCCCCCCTCACAGGATGTCCTACTGACAGCTTACTGAGCCGCAGTCTGGCCTCCCTCTGCGGGAAGCTACCAGCCAATCAGGTATATAAATGCTTTCCTGGGGCAGCACGGACTCCTTCCTTATTTCTTTCCTCTGTGGTTGGAGAACAGGGGACTAAAAGGTGGAGACAGAACTGTGGCTGGGCCTGGGGCTTTTGTAGGCTGTAGAAAGAGGGAGAGGGCTGGGGAAAGTCTAGACACGTTTCCTTCGATTGTCCTCCCTTCCTCCAGGACCCGCCCTCTGTTTTTTCCTTCTTGGGGTGGATGCTCAGGCCTTGGACTGACCGGAGCCCAGCGATGGTGGTGTTCAGCCCCCTCACTTTTCAGCTGAACGTACAACTGCCTCGCATTCCAAGTGGGGCTGTTTTTGAGTGACTAAAGCACTGGGAATCCACAGCTCCTGGCCTCTTCCCTCTTGGTTTCCTCCTTGGGTTGGTTGCAAAGTTCACCAAGACACCGAAGCAGCTCTGTCCTGGTTGTTCTGCACTGGCCCATGCACGGGTCCTGCCGGGCACTCTTCCTCGAGTCTCCGGGCCCACAGTTTGTGCTTGGGGAGGTCTCCTGGAGCCCATTCCCCCAGGCAGGTGGGGCAGGGGGGCTAGCTTGGAGGAATGGAGGAAGATGGCAGAGTAAGAGTTGGTATAAACCAGTGCCTGCTCAGCCAGATTTCTGAGCTCCCCACTGGGCCCAGGCTGGGCCTCTTCTTGGTGCAGGGAGGATCCCTGCTGAGTCCCCTCCTGGTATCCTGTACCTCCTCCCCATTCCACCACTGGGGGCAGGAGCAGCTTGCCAGTGACGCTCTTGTCCCTGCCAGCCATGCAGGCAATGGTGCAGGCAGTGCGGCCTAGGGCGTTGGTGGCCATGAGCCTCCTCTCGCGACTAGGCGAAGAGGCAGGCGCGGGGCTGGGGCAGGGCATGTGGCCCTAGCAGGCTTGGCAGTCTGTGTGCACCCACTCTGGCTCCAGGCCTCAGGGCTCTTGCCAAGCAGCAGCAGCCCACAGCAAGGCCCCACACCTCTTGCAGCCGCCCCTGGGTGCCTTGCATGGAGATGCTGCCTGCTGCTGAGCCACCATCTAACCAGGGACCTGTGGGGGCTGGGGTGGTCTTGGGCTCCTGCCAGCCCTGCCAAAGCTGGACTTGGGCTTGGCTGGCCGTCCCTGCCCCTGCCCACAAGTCAGCAGCAGCCTCCGCCTCCGAGGTACCTTGATGTTAGTGCTGGACAGGCCTGTGCTGGGGGCAGAATTCCCCGCCCCTGTCCCCGCCCACCAGCTTCTTCCTGGTTGTGACTCAGACACCATTAGGACCAGTTAGCATATATATAGACTAGTGGCCTGGTGCACGAAATTTGTGCAGGGTGGGGGAGGGGTGTCCCTCAGCCTGGCCTGCACTTTCTCCAATCTGAGACATCCCTCTCACAATCTGGGACCACTGGCTCCTAACCACTCGCCTGCCAGCCTGATTGCCCCCTAACTGCTCCCCTGCTGGTCCCATCGCCCCCAACTGCCCTCCCCTGCCACGACCCGCCTCCTCCACCAGAACCTGCCTCCTCCACATGAGGTGACGGAGACGCCAGACTGGCCTCCTCTGCACCTTGTGGAGCCGTAGGACACCCAGGCTTCACTGTGCAGAGCGGCCACTGGGCCTCGCCTCTGCGGTGTCTGTGGCCATCTTGTGGCGGTCATCTTGTGGCAGCCATCTTGCGGTGGCTATCTTGTGATGACATCACACGCGAGGGCCACTTAGGCATTTATTATTACAGATTATAGATAAGAGCAGTGGTATTCCATTAGCACTTACTCTGGGAAATGTGGCAGAGCTGACTGACCTTTTATGTTTGGATCCATTGTGAAGAAATCACTGCCCTTGGTTGTACTAAGCTTCCCTAAATGTTAGCTTGTAAAAGAGAATAAATGAAGGGGAGAAAGCCTTGAGTTTGAACGCAAGACAGAGAGACCATCACATTCCCTTTCTCTATGCTTTAGAAGTTCACCTGGACCCCTACCGAACGTGGTGCCCCGTCGCAGACTGTCAGACTGTGTGCCCCATTGTGTCAGGTGACCCAGGACAGCCTGTGCTGGTGGAGTGCCCTTCCTGCCACCTGAAGTTCTGCTCATGTTGCAAGGATGCTTGGCACGCCGAGGTCTCCTGTAGAGACAGTCAGCCTATCGTCTTGCCAACAGAGCACGGGTAAGAAAAAAGAATGTGATATTTGGGATTATTTACTATTCTCAGAAACAGAAAATATGTTGCTTGGAGAAGGAGTTATCTTGTGATAGAACTTGGAGATTCATGATTTGCCTGCAGCACTTTCTGAGAAGTGTCTCAAGGCTGATAAGTTGTTAAAAACTAACCCACGAAAGCATTTCTAGGAAGATTTTAGATATTTACCCTGGAGTGTCTTTGAGATACTGCTGAAATTAGAGTTTGTTTGAGTTTTGATTTCCCTGTAGTTAGAGAGTCATATGGTGCACTGGTTCCCAGTTGGAAGTCTTAGCTTGTCCATAGCCATTTGCTTAATATCAGACCCGCCAGCTGTGGACATACCTCATTCTTCCTGATTGCAAAGTGTGCAGAAATTATTTTCTCCCCTAACTAAATTGCCAGCTCCTGAGGTGTGCCAATCATATCAGAGAGAATACAGCAGCAGAAACGACTTTCAGTATAATGCAGTGCTAAATTCATAGGCACCAGAGGGAAAGAGCTTTTCTCTCACTACTTGATGCTTTGAAAAGCTGGTGCCAAGGTTGAGATTCTGTTCTGATGAGAAGCAATTAAATCTGTACCTTTCAGTAGGGAGGGTTTATGGCAGCCGCAGGCCCAGGAGTGAGAGACCTTTGTGTTCGATCCCTTGCTTTGCTTGAGGCTATGGCTGTTCTGCACCAGCAAGAACAGAAATGCCAGTGTTGCAGTCCAGTTGGCTTAGCCCTCGGCGCCTGAGAATGTGTAGAGCCATTCTTCAGGAACAGCAGTGCTACCTGGCTGTGATACTGTGCTCGAATCTCAGACCAAACAAATCAAGAGGGGAAAACAGATCCAGTACACAGGGCAGGCATGTGCCCTCTTAGCCAGTACCTCCTCCATTTTCACTGCCACCACAGTAAGGTCCCCGGTGTCACAGGACAATGTAAAGATCCCCGAGGGAGAAGGACTGAATTCTGACATTGTCACTTGGCATCGTGTGACCTCATGCAAGACACTCAGAGCCTATGGGATGTTTCTCTATTTGAAAAAAAAAAAAGCGGGGGGGTGTGGGGGGGAGATAATTAAAATAGTAATGATCGCACTGCTCTGTGAGGTTATTGTGAGTACCAAATTCTGTCATAGTTTTTACAACACTGTGAAGTGGGTGTCTCGGGGCTGGGTGTCGGTTTTGATGACCAGTAGCTGCAGTGCTGCCCAGTGCTGTGGCTCATTCCCTGCCACACCCACCCAGCCCTTCTTCTCTGAGCTGTGACCCTGTATTGGCCGATCCATCTGTTTGAAGCAGGTCTGTTCAATGACATTGGGCATTGACTTTAAAGTATTGGTTACTGACTCCCCATAGCCTCTTTCATTTGTTTACTTAAACAGTTTATTAGATGGATTATCTATGCCTCATCAGATCCTGAGCTAGGTTTTCTGCTGTGTAGCAGATTTATTGCACTTTTTATTCAGTGTGTGCTCAGAGAATGAAATACTAATTGGGCAAAACAATGAATTAAATCACTTGTGAAAAATAGGATGATATAATCCACTCAAAGCCAAAGATAAATAAATTAATGATTTTTTTGTTTTGTTTTAAGTTGTCTGAACAACTAATAATTTCTGTCACACCTATTTTTTATCCCCACCCTTTTCCCTGGCTGAGGGTTGGGGGGAAGGTGAATTAAGCACAGATTACAAAGAGTTCACTACCTAAACATCAGAAGTCTTAGGAGATTCAATTGCTGGCCATAAAATTGAGTTAGAAGGGCCTTATTTATTCATTATATTTACTGTAGCTTATTCTTACCATAGGTCTGGTTAGTGTACACCCTTGTGGTCCTGGCTTTTTTAAAAAAAAACCAGGCAGCTTTCCCCATCCCCACCCAATAATTCCTCATCCACTGTGTTTCTAGGGCCCTCTTTGGGACAGATGCAGACGCCCCCATTAAGCAGTGCCCATTCTGCCGGGTTTATATCGAACGCAACGAAGGCTGTGCTCAGATGATGTGCAAGAACTGCAAGCACACGTTTTGCTGGTACTGTCTGCAGAACCTGGATGTAAGTTCCACGTGGAAGACTCTCCCAGCATCTTTCTCCATCCTGTACCTGTGCAATAGTCAGTGTCCTACAGCCTTTCCTTTCAAAATATTGAGTCTACTTTTGTCCTACCAAAAATATTATTTTTCCTAATGAGACTTCCTGAGCCCGCTACTTTAGCTATCCATACACCTCTCTGATTACCTTAGGTATGTCACCCTTGCTTAAAAGGCAAGCTTTTGTTTTAGGGACATTTCCTGCTTTGGGGGGCATTGTTTCATGCTATTATGTAAAGGACTGTTAGTGTCTTAGTTTTATGTTGTTATTCTAAAAAATTACCTCAAAATTTTGGCTGAAAAATGACACCAGTTTCTTATCGTTAGCTCTGAACATTAGAAGTCGAATGCGGGTCTCACTGGGTTAAGATCAAGGTGTCCTCAGGGCTGCATTCCTTCTGCAGGCTGCAGGGGAGAATCCATTTCTTGGCCTTGTCCAGCTCCTGGAGGCTGCCTGCATTCCTTGGCTGGTGGCCTCGTTCTCTATCTCCACGGGCTGCAACATCACATCCCTCTGACTCTTATTTTATAGTCATAGCTTTCGGAGTCATTGCCTCTGACCACAGCTGGGAGAGTTTTTCTACCTTAAGTATAAGTGAGATTAGATTGGGTCCATCTGGACCATACAGGATAATCTCCCCTATCTCAAGGTCTTCATTTCAACACACTTGAAAAATCCTTTTTGCCATGTAAGGTAACATTTTCTCAAGTTCTGGGGAAACGCCATGGGCATCTTTAGGGGAGCAATTGTGCTGCCTATGGCCATTAGGCTGTTTTCCTCTTTTTGAATTTAAAGAAAAAAGCCATTCAAATCAATGGTGTCTCTCAGGTAACTGTCTCATTCATTGGCATGACAGAGGGGTTGCCACTGTTTTATCATGGCTCCCTTCTAGACAAAGAAGTTTTGGTCTCATTGTCCTTTTTCCCAACCATTCATGGAGCATGTCTTTTCCAATTCAGGTGAAGTTTCATTCAGTCCTGTGCTAAGGCTAATGGTAACCTCAGAGTTAAAAGGTAGTGTAAAGGATTGTTGAGAATTCATCCTACTGTTTTCACTTATAGTGTTTTAAAGTTTAAGGCGGCTACGTAGTTTACAGGTATTCCCAATTTGGGCAGTATGAACCTATAAAATATGTCCATGTTAGTGTAAGCCCTCAGTCACGGGCGGGTGGCCATTCTTTTCTCAGTTGTCCATATTAATTGCCCAGTTGGCTTCAAATCAATAAGCAAATCTTGTAGTGCTTCAGTATCATATGCAGTTGCAGGGTGACTGTGCAGTTGATACAGGATGTATGCTGGCCCCCATGTGTTTTAACTGAAAATTCGATAAGTTGTTTAGGATGACATCTATGAATAAGAATCTTAAATCATTTTTATGTCAGTGTTTCAAGAAGAGGTATAAATTGGGGTGAAGAAAATTAACATCTTAGCCTCTAGAAGCTTATAAGTCGAAGTTGAGAGAAATGTTTTCATTCTTTTAAAAGAATTCTATTATAATCCCTGAATTACCATAAGTTTCATAGGGAAAGCTCTCATAAATACGGAGGAGTGCTATTCTAGATGGGGATTTGATGGATTGTACACCCCTCATGCTTTACAAATGGAGGAAGTCTTTTTTGTTTTCCTCCAGGTTTTACCAGAATATTAATTGGGTTCAGATCCACAAGCAGCCTGAGCCATGAGGTTCTCTTTAGGAAGCCAGAATATAAGGGGGTAAATGTGTGCACCAGATCTCTCATCCTCTGGCCGAAATGTGTTTGTGGCATGGAGTTGCAAGAACACACTGTTCCATCACTTGACTGTTCCAGGGCTCAGACTAAACGGCACAGATGCCAGGAGGCTGGATACACAGCATTGTTTCTGGCCATTGTTCTCTGCGACCTCATTTTCTCAGTTCTAGCCAGGGGCATTGCCTTGTTGGTAACTATGTTTTTCTGTAGACAAGTGTTCCATGTCACATGTGGTGTTGATCTTTGTTTATAGGAAAGTTGTAGAGCGTGGGTCTAGGAGAAGGGTGATTGTCCAAAATCCAGTCCCTAGACAGACACCGAACAATGATTTTGAGTTTTTCTCAGGCATTGAGGGTGTTCCTGCCTTAATCCTCATCCCTCCTATTTCAGAGGACGAGGTATTCTTGTCGCTGCATAAAGCTAGGTGTTCTTTCTTTTGGGGGGCAGTTTAAATGTGTATTAAACCACATTTCAGTGATACCCACGTGTCTAAACACGTGTAAACATATATACATGTAAGTAAAAAAAACCTCTTAGATTAGAATTATTGGAAAAACTGAAGGGTCCTTTGCACATTGGCATCTTACCTCTCCATGGGCCAATGCCATGGGGCCTTGTTATAGTTAAAGAGTTCAGTGGAAAACCAGAAAGGGTTTAGCTCAACTCCACCTGCTAGGATGAATTTCAAGTTAGATAATTTCTCCACATTATAGTAGACTAGTAGCCCGTTGCAGGAAGATTCCTGCAAGAATAGGGCTTCCTGAGCCAGAGCGAAGCAGACAAGGGAGCGAAGCCCACCTCAGCTCCCGTCTCTGCCGCCTCAACTCCTGTCTCTGCCGCCTCGGCTTCACGCCTACCCTCCCCTTCTCCCTCCCTTCTTCACCATCTCCACTGCCTCAGCTCCGTTCCCTTCTCCACCGCTTGGCTCCCTTATGCAGCACTTGGCTTCCTTCTATGCTATCTTTAGTCTTCGCTCTCCTGTGTATGCAAATTAACCACCATCTTTGATGGGTTAATTTGCATACAGTTGCTTTGATTGGCTGGTGGGTGTGGCCAAGGTGTCTCAGAGTGATGGTTAATTTGCATATTACTCTTTTATTAGAGTAAATTGGGTTATAGCAGAGAAACAGTATAGTTTTTACATTCACGGATTGGCTGGAATTGTGCAAATTAAGCTTCTCTTCTGGATATCGCCCTCCCTTTTACCATTAGTAAGATATGATAGACCACAGTGGTTACAAAAATAGATAACTCATAGAGTAATAAATATCTACAGTTAGCAGAGCACAAACTTATAAAATTTTCCCTTTTCCATAATGAGCAGAATATCATAAGCATGTTCAAGAGGTACAGTCAGCAGACCTCAAAGTGGTGAGGAGAGCATTTGTAAAGAAAAAATGCTCAAGTACAAAAGCCAGAGCAGGAAGTGAATACAGATGAGAAACACACAAAAGACAGAATCCTGATTCTTCACCTGATCGTCCTACAATATTTCCCTTTATGAATCTGAAAAGTAATACTTTATTACCTATGTACAAACTTTAAAAATGGTTAGTCATGAGACAAGCAAAAATTGAATAACTTAATAGTAGCATTAAAATCAGTGAAACCTGTAGCGTTTTGTGTGCTTTCATATATATACTTCTGTAGATGGGGCTTTATAATGCCCCAAAAATATTTTGATAGAGTTTTTAAAATTCCCGCAAAAATGTATTTTACAGTCATTTCAGATATAGGAGGAAAAAAGTCCCAAACTGGAAAATGAAAAAGGTCAAAATCTCACCCATGGATTTTTGACTGAAAATCCATGATGGTATGTGTCATTCTTGCATTCCCTCAGCACTTTATCAGGTGCCCTTTAAGGTAATTGTAATGGTATTCTGAAAACAATCTCAGTTAAAAAGACACAGTAATTTACATTCTAATTCTAGAATTAAAAGTACTTATTTCATATAACATGGGTTTCAGCGAGTTTGGCATCTACTTGGTTGTACTTGCCGGTGTCACCGTAAAACTTCATCAAAGCTTCATGGCAGACGTGCACTGTAAAAGTTGAGTACTAATAGTACCACCTTCTAACTGCTCACAGAGAGGGAAAGGTATCCTTGAGCTGTCCCGAAGGTCACTTCAGCCTAGACGAGTATCTCCTAGAAACTTTGACAAAGGAACTTGCCCCCCGCAAATATCCATAATCTAATGTGTTTGGGACTCGCTAGGTTAAATAAGTAGGTTCCACAGTCATACTAACATACACTCTACCCCTTTGCAATGCAGCTTTCCCCAAACTCACTTGACCTTGCCAGGGAACACCCAGAACCACCACTGGATCCCAGGACACCAGTTTCCCATGGAACACAGTTTGAGAAATGCCATTCTAAACTAAATTTTCTAAAGTAGTGGTTTTAAAATTATAGTGAACATCAGAAACACGTGGAAGGTATGTTAAAGCATAGATACCATGCTCCACGTCAGAGGTCTGCAGCGGGCCTGGGAACCTGCATTTCTAAGACAATGAAACTGATGGAGTGAGGACCACACTTTGAGTGGTATCCACCTAGACAACACCCCACACAAATCTCAGCTGCAGGAAGCCCTCCTGTGGCCTCAGGAAAGATTGCATATGGCATTTGCCACGATCAGTTAGCTTATAAGATCAGCCCACTGACATCTGAGGTCTGCAGCACCTTGGTGGGGTAGAGGAGCACTTTACTTGACTCCTGATCCTGCCCCTCCCCACCAGGTGCCAGGCACAATGACTGCATCTTAAAAGAGGAATAACAGCCCTGGCCAGTGTGACTCAGTGGCTGGAGTATTGGCCTGCCCACCAGGGGATCAGCGGTTCATTTCCTGGTCAACTGCAGGTACCAGGGTTGCAGGTTCAATCCCCGGCTCCGATTGAGGCACATGTGGGAAGCAACTAATTGATGTGTCTCACATTGATATTTCTCTCTTTCTTCCTCCCTTCCTCCTTTTTCACTCTCTAAAAATCAATGGAAAAAGTATCCTTGGGTGAGGATTAACAAAAAATAAAAACAGAGAAATAATAGTGGCTCCCTCTCAGGGGATCTGTGAAGCTTAAAGGAAACTCCCTAACAAAAAGCATCAGACAAGTGTTATGAATCAGAAGAATGTGTCAGTCACAGTAGTTAAATCCCAGATGAGTTTTCTGTCTTCTGCCACTACTGAGCCTTTATGAAAGCATATTCTGACAGCTAATGAAGAGAAAAGAGGCTAAAAAAAAAAAAACACAGTGAGAGAAAGATGTATAGTGGATTACTTAATTTAAAATATCTAGTTGTTTAAAAAAAATAAACACAATCAAAGCTCTTAATTATGCTGCCTTTGAGATAGTGTTGAAAAGTTATAGTCTATTGATCTTTGAACATACTCGCACTTCTAGCATGTTGTTGATGCTGGTTAAATTTTAACATCAGAGAATGTGAAAAAAAGTCTTTTACTCAAATACGTATGAATTAGATCTAAAGATGTGGTTGAGATAGTTCCAGTCCACAGTGGGAGGATGAGGTATTCTTAATCTGCTTTGGGTACCTTGGCGACTTGTCCCCTTTAGTTATCTCTTCTCTTTCCTCCAACTTCAGCATCCACTCTCCACTCTCTAGTGTCTAAATTATCCATGCATTCAACTGTGTCCCACTTAAAAACAGGTATGTAACACTTTTCTCCAGTCTACATCTTTCCCTGATAGCCATTCTATTTCTCTTGTCCCTTCAGCAGCCACTAAACGTACTTATCTCAAGCTGCTGACACTTATTTACCTTTAGTCAGTGCTGCGCTCAGATTGCCATTTAGTTATACCCTGACTGTGTTCTTCCCATTGACTGCTTCCAAGTGACTGCTTTTGGGTAAAATCCAAGAAACACTTCAGTCCTCATCTTACCTAGATTCTCCGCTGCCTTTGACACCTCCATTTCAGTGATTCCACCTCTTCAGGTTTCCCTTCTACATTTCTGGCCTCTTCTCAGGTTCTTTTCCAGGCTCTTGATTCTTTCTTATATGATTGTGTTCAACAGACTGCTTGCCCCTCTCAGTCTGCATTCTCCCTGAGTAATCTCATTTACTTCTGTGGTTTTTCCTACTCTGTACACTGATTTCCAAGTCTTTGCCCCCAAATTCACATCTATGTAACCAGCTGCCTTTTGATCAGTGCTGCTTGGATATCTCAAGTATCTCTCAAGTTCAACATTTCCAAATTGTGGCCATCACCTCCCAACAAAATCCATCTCTATGGTGTTTCTCTCAACAAAGCCACTACCTTCTACCCAGTGACTTTCCCCTCATCTGAAATTTCTCCTTATTTCCCCACTGGTTAGTTACCCATCTTAATATCTCATGATTGTATTTTCCTGGCCTCCATCTCAACCACTGGCAAAAAATCTTGTTTACTACAATCATCTCTGAGCTGCCTCACTCATGGTCCTCTCATTTCCTATCACATCTCTGATAGAGCTACCTTTTGATGATAATCGGTCAAGCCATTAATCTGTATTAGACTTAGTCAGGAGTCTCATTGGTTATCCTCTGTTTTCACTTGGTGATATATAAAACTACTGAGATAGAGTCTAAAGATTATGGGCTTGTAATTCCTAGAAGCCGTTATTAATAGTACTAGAAAGAGCCTTTGCTTCCACTAAGGTGATCTGATGTGGTTAGTATCCATCTCTCAATTAAAAATTACATGCTTACGAAACCTTTTTCTTTGTTTTTCAGAATGACATTTTCCTCAGACATTACGACAAAGGGCCATGTAGGAATAAGCTTGGCCATTCAAGAGCCTCAGTGATATGGAACCGAACACAGGTACCCTGACCTTAAAAGGAGCATGAAACACGCCAGACTCACAATGACTTAGAAAACCTACCTGTTCATCCTCCCCACTTTACTCCTACTTACCCATTCTAGCCTGGGAGGTTCTGGGGAATTCTGGGGCAGAGCTAGGGAACAGTAAATGGACCAACTGCCTGGAGTTAATTCATGAGCACAATACTCTTAAAGATAAGTGGAGGAGCAGGGCACCAGAGCAGCCAAGCAAATAACAGTGACTTGCGGAATGAGGGCAGATGCTCTTTCCTCCTGAAAAAGATGGTGGGATGACTTTCCTACAGCCTTTCATGGGGCAGTGCTCTAAACCTGACCAGCCCCTGCAGGGGCTTAGATCCCTGTGTACAGGCCATTGTGTTATTATGTGACAGGTTCAAAGGGAACCCTGGTTCATTTTTAATAGTGTTTCATATTTATTAAAGGCTATGTTTCTTTTGAAGGAGCCAGTGTTAATAGCCTAGTAGTCATTATTAACATCCCTATGAGGCTGTTGAGAAAACTCAGGGAGAGAGAAAGCCAACACCAACATTTCATGATTATATGAAGCCTGTGCCAGAGTCCGACTTAGCATTTGGTTTGTTCTTCTCACCTTTGATTTAGTGTCTGGTATCTTCCTGAATTATTCAGTTCAGACTGCTGCTGGGGACTGGCTAAAATGTTCTATAATTGTGACTGTTTTATGTGTCTGAGATGGCATCTTAGTTCAGGCTGCAATAACAAATTACTATAGACTGGGTGGCTTAAACAATGGGAATTTATTTCACTTGGGTCTGGAGACTGGAAGTTCAAGGTCAGCGTGCCAGCAGGGTTCGGGTTGGGTTCTGGTGAGGACTCTCTTGTTGGTTTACAGATGGCCATCTTCTCATTGTGTTCTCACATGGGCAGAGGCTGAAGAGAGAGGAAGCCAGCTGTCTGGTGTCCCTTCTCCTAAGGGCACTAATCACTTCATGAGGGCTCCACCTTCATGTCCTAATTTCCTCTCAAAGAACCCCATTTCTAAACATCATTATATTGGGGATTCGGGTCTCAGTGGAAATTTTAAGTCCATAGCTGATGGTATAGTAGACATATAGGAAGATTCAACTGCTAAAATAGTTTTTCTTTCTTTCTTAATTTCCAGGTGGTTGGGATTCTTGTGGGGTTGGGCATCATTGCCTTGGTGACTTCACCCTTGCTACTCCTGGCTTCCCCCTGTATAATCTGTTGTGTCTGCAAGTGCTGCCGGGGCAAGAAGAAAAAGCATGACCCGTCCACAACCTAAAGATCTCTGTTTGTGTCTGCGTGCCACATAGCACAGTGATAAAGCCCCATGTGGTGAACTCGCCTCCTTTTTCTTGCCAAATTTTGGAAGTGCCTCTGTGTCCAGACTTTGAACTTGCCTGCCCACCTGTGGCATCAGAAAAGGCCAAGCACTGGTGTGTGTGTTCCTGTGTAAAGAGAATCAGGTTCTGCAGTCCAGGCTGTATCTGTGGAGCATGTCAGAAGCTTCGGGTTCTTGGGAAGGAACTAACACAACATCATTTTATCACCTAAAGGATCCCATGGAACTATTCAACTTCCAGCCAAATTCAAGGAGCCTGAGTGAACAATTCAATATAATAAAGGTGTTGTCATGGTTGGCAACATACATGGTGATTGAGAAGCTAGAGTCTGTTCTGTGTTGATTTGACTACCAAGGGAAACATGGGGGAAAACCCGTTGATGAGACTATTTCAGGGGAAATTCTCATAAGAGTGATAAAGCAGGCTGCTTATCTCAGGAAGTGATAAGGTGGCTCTGCCTCTGCCAGCTACTGGGCGTGCTTTCCCAGCATTCCCACAGTCACTTGGCAGAAACACAATAGGTTTCTCCCTGTGTGATCTCAGCTTCAAGCAGGAGAAACTGCTGTGTAGAGGAAGTTGTCCCTTCCCAGTAAAAGGGTTTCAGCCTATAAACAATATGGTCTAATTTAGTCTCTTTTTCTTGGCAAGTATAACTTTTTTAAGGTGATAAACGCTTCTCAGAGAGCCAGTGGCTGCTGCCTACAAGCTTGTTTTACATGAAGTATTTGGGTGGAGTGGCAGAGGTTCAAAACCTGCATCATAGATAGCAGGGCCCTTTCTTGAGCTCTGTGTTCATACACCCAAGAATTTAGAATTAGACCTAAAAGTACACACCAAGAATGAGTGTTAAAGTCCATATGTATATCTAGAACCCATATAACTTGCTGCCCACCTAGAATTTCTGTCCACTGGCCGTGCCTGGATAGATACATAAAATAATAGTGTGTATTATTACACACAGTAGTATAACACACAAATGTTTATGTAAAAGCCATTCTGTATTTTCTTCTGTGACTAATATTGTTTAATATAAAGCAACCTAAAGGTTTTTTGCATATTGTATATGTAAATTTTGGTTGCACGTTCTTAACTCACTCAAGTATAGACTCATAAACATAACTCTTTTAAAAACAACACTTAATATGACATCATGCAAACTCAGTTTGTAAAAATACTGATTGGTAATCATGTTATTTACCTTTTTTTTTTGAGAGAGAGAGAGAAAGAGAGAGAAACATCTATCAGTTGCCTCCAGCACTCGCCCTGACCAGGGATTGAGCCCACAACCTAGGTATGTACCCTGATTGGGAATCAAACCTGTGACCTTGCAGTGTACGGGATGATGCTCAAACCAACTGAGCTACACTGGCCAGATTATTTCTGTATTTTCAAACACTATTCAGAGCAGCAGTCTTCTCAGCCGAGTTTAGTATCTGGTAAGGCAATCTGAATACTTTTCTGTATGAATAAGACAAGGATAAAACAACCAAAATATGAAAGAAATAAAATGACTTGTTTTTCTCATTATACCATAGCAGATTTTGAATAAATGGGTTTTGAAAGGACAATAACTTTTTCTCCAGTGACAGGATGACATAATTGCCATCAGCAATGTAGCCTGGTGCCTCATGAGAACTGTATTAATGACAGTCAAGTGCTCTCCTCGAAGCCATGTCAGGAACTATCAGGACCTATGATATGTTCTGAGTAACTGGATAACTAAATTATTAAATTGCTGCTATCCTGGGCCTATTATTGCCTATGTAATGGAATATATCCCAAGTGGGGATGTGTATATTTAAGGAACTTTAATTCACACATACTATGTGTGTGTGTGTATATATATGTATATATACATATAGTACTATTGGTCATGTATATTTTTATTTACAGTTTGTATAGAATATTAATGAGAATGCTGGGGAAACTTTTGAATGGCAGCCAACCAAAACATTTTTTTAAAAATATTTTTTATTGATTTTTTTTTTTACAGAGAAGAAAGAAGAGTGATAGAGAGTTAGAAACATCAATGAGAGAGAAACATTGATCAGTTGCCTCCTGCACACTTCCCACTGGGGATGTGCCCACAATCAAGGTACATGCCCTCGATTGGAATCGAACCTGGGACCCTTGAGTCTGCAGGCCGGCACTCTATCCACTGAGCTAAACTGGTTAGGGCCAACCAAAAACATTTTTAATCATTTATTAGAAACTTCTCAATATTAAATGTCTTCATTTTCAATCAAAACTCAAAACACTTCAGAAAAAAAAATCAGTGGTCTCTTCTATCAATGTGTTTCATATTAGTATAAATGTGTATATATATTTGAATATTTGCTTTGCTTTACACTGCCTTGTTATAGTAAAAGGCATTTAAAACTGCTCAGGGGAATCATAGGTACTCAATTGAAATTGAATTTTTGTGTCAAGAATGTCAGTAGTGGCAGCGTACTACTCAGTAAACTCTTCAGGTTTGGTTCCACAAAGAATCTTAAAATGGGTTGATTTCAAGTAACCCAAAAGACTGTGTTATTAAAGGTGGAGCTCCTGAATTGGGAGTAAAAGTGGAAGAAAATATCTATATTGTTTTCCTTGGAAAAAATGGTCTTCTCACAGAGATACTGTTGTATCAGAATTAGCTCTTTTGTGTATGTATGTGAGGGAGGAATAAGGAGTGTGGTTGTTTGTCAAACAGATTTGAAATAACTGGACTTAAGTTTTTAAATGTTGAAAAGCACTTGGGAAACGGTGACTTCTTCCCTCAATAGCTAAGAGAATTGGCCTGTGTGAGATTGTCAGAATCAAAAGGAACAGATTGGTAGGTAAAATCTAAGTATATCTGGTGCATTAGGGTTGAGATATAAGCCAATCAAGAGACTCTAATCTAATAAAAGAATAATATGCAAATTGACCCTCACTCCATCACACCCACAAGCCATGCCCATGAGCCATGCCCACCAACCAATCAGGAGAAAATATGCAAATTAATTCAACTAAGATGGCAGCAGCCACGAGCTGGATTTGCCCCGGGCAATGGAGGAAGCCAGGTCCCTGTGGGCCCTGAGCTCTACTCAAGGCAACAAAGTTTCAACTATAGAAGTTAAATAAATCCAAGATAACCTGCTTCCAGGCACCCCAGTAGGGACCCAAACCCTGAAGAGGTTGTGGGCAGCCTGAAAATGGCCCTCTGCCCCTCACCCAGGCTGGCCAGGCACCCCAGTAGGGACCTGAACTGTGAAGGGGCTATGGGCAGCCTGAAAACGGCCCTCATCCAGGCTGGCCACACCTTAGTGGGGTGAGGGTCCCCACTGGGGGGCTTGGCCAATCTGCAAACAGCCATCAGCCCCTCACCCAGGCTGGCCAGGCACGCCAGCAGGTGGACATCCCTTGAGGGGTCCCAGACTGCGAGAGGGCACAGGCCAGGCTGAGGGACCCCCCGAGTGCACAAATTTTTGTGCACTGGGCCTCTAATTTGCTTATAAAAGAGAGACCTGACAACTTTGGTAGCGTAGACTGATGTTGTTATTTTGGATAATTGCCAGTGAAAGAGTTCAATCTTATCTCCTCCATTTGTTAGCTTTATTCTTCCCTCGTGGTTCTCATTCTGTACTAGGAAGAAATCTGGGTTTGCATGATCATGTTTGGATGTTGTAGCAAAATATTTTAGTGTCTGGAATGGAAGAGTCCATTTGAAATAGAAATTTAAAAATCCCTCACCAAAATTGGATGCAAGAACTTAACCATCCAGAAACACTACTGGTTGTAATGGCATAACATTGCCCTTTCTAGGAATTCTCTTTTTCTTAGGTAGGGAGATGAGGAGGAAATTTATATGGAAGGACATTTTAGAATCTTAGGCATCCTACTGGTTCATGTTTGTTCTGGACTTGAAGTTTCTCTTTTGAAGGAGGTCTTTGAAAAAGGATAATTTTGAATTTTCTTATAGTCTGCATCACAGTGAATTTTCTTGTAGCCTGCATCACAAAAATTTTACCTATCCAAGTCTGAAAATCTAAATGCTTATTTAAATGTAAATCACTGCTTCTTGGAACCTGAAATAGACTCTTGTAAATTATTCAGAATCTAAACATACGTGTATTATTTTAACCTTTCCTACACAGTGCTTCTAAAAGACTTTCTGTTCATGAATGGATGCCTTTATGTGTATAGAGTCATGTATATATATGTAGCTTTAGAGATAATTTCAGATAAATGGTATTTCAAAATGCTGCCACAATTGATATCTATAGGCTATTACATCTCATGTTGATTCATAATCCAGAAAGTTTTGTTATGTATTTCAGAAATTGCTGTCATATTACATTTTCCCAGTGAATTGAGAGGAAAATGGCTGTTTTAGTCTCTCTAGCCCCAATAAATGTGGAACAGCAAATCAAGTGTGTTAACTCTTGTTGTGCTGCATGTTTTTAGACATGTTTAATTTTATCATCTAAAATGCCAGCCATGTCAGTATTAAATCCTAGGCTCTGCAATACCATTTACGGAAGTGACTCTTGCAGCCTGTTTCTTAGGAGAAATGGGAGCAAATGTAACACCTTCACTTGCTGCAGACTTGTTGTATGTGTGATATTCCACACTGCCAGTGCACAAGCATTAATCATTATCCAGAGAAATAAGCAATAATTGAGGTCTTTGATCATTCTAGTAAAAGTGCTGCCAGGCATCAAAGCCATTAGTTCTGTAAAACATGCTCTCTACAGTCACTTCTAATCTTCCACAAGTTTATTAGAGGAATGTGTTTCCTTGTTATGATTAAAAAAAAAAAAGATTTACATTAGAGTGTTACTTAAGGTTATTTCCCTTTGATTAGTATTCAAGGCAGGACTCCCCTAAGTTGAGTGCCAGGACTTGATTCACAACCAGAACTTGTGTTCCTATAAAACTGAAAGCTCACATTCATATACTGGCCTCCATGCCTCTTTATTGAATATTATTTGCTTCTAATATACCTGAGTACAAAGGTTTATAATTGACTTATAAATTGAAATTCTATTTTCTAATCCTTTAGTTTTGAGGAAATCAGTGACATTTTAAAACATTTTGGGTTAGGTTTCTTAATTTTCTTAACCATCTCCTAGAATGTCAACATTATTGTATTTTTAAAGTGTGCTTATTGTTTCCTAAACTTGAATTTGCATTCCCAAAGAATTATTGAATGAATCACTTTATACAGCAGTGATTTTAATCAACATCTAAGCAGCAGACTCATTGCAACACAAATTATGGATCTAATGAATTGGAAGAATTATAATTAGGATTTTCTGTCATTCTGTTATTTCTACTTGTTAGGTAAGAGATCTAGGAGTATTTTTAGACCCTAAAGATAATTTACAAAATTACATGATGAAAAAAATTCTTTAAATAATTTAATAGCAATGATAATGCTTTTAATATATTTTACATATGCTTTGTAAAGAACTTGGAGAACAATCCTATGAGATAAATGGAGCAGGTCCATTTCAGGGAGGAAGCAATAGTTTTGTGTTCATGTCTTGCCAAGGGTCACACTCTGATGAGTGGCAGCCACAAAAAGAACGCCAGACTCCTTGACAGTACTGTAATGCTCTTTCATTGGTCAGTAATTCTGAGCCGGCCTTCACTCTCTTCTGTATGAGTCCCAAGAGAATGTACTTCCCTCTCAATTATTTGCATCAGTGGAGGTATATGTAAGAAAATAATTTATTATTTTGAATAGTCACTTTGTGTTTTGGTGCATCTGACAATGTGCCTAGGGCAGATGGCCACCCCCTGAGATCAAGCCCAGTCCCTCCCCGGGGTTCAGCTGGAGAAGGGCAGGAGATGGAAGGTGATTCATTAACTGACGAGGTGGTGTGTGTTTGACTTGCCAATATTGGAAATAGAATTCTACTTACTTCAAATGCCCATGCCTCTTCCACACAAATACAAAGCACATTCTCACCGATTCCTTTTAATGTTTATAATGCAGCAATTGTTAATGCAGATCCAAAGCCTCCTATTACTGTTACCGGCTTGTACTCTAATGTGTATTTCTGGTCTATTGTCACATCAACCGAGTGACAATTTCAACAGCAAGAAACAAGGCTCTCAATAATGAACTTCTGATATGTATAAAGAGGTTGTACTTTGAGTTCCATATTCTGCTTTTATGTTTTTCAATTTATCATTACAAGTTTATCAGCTTTCCTATTTTGTATATTAAAACTAGAATTTAGGCTTTATGAGAAGGAAATTAATTCTAATCACCATTTTGTAGCCTCTTAGTGACCTGGCATGATTCAAGGGTATATGTTCTTCTTTGGAGGAGTGGATGGGTAGTTGCCTTTAATGCTATTGAAAACATTCACATAAAATGAACATGACGGTTTTCTTGAGGTGAGTTTTGAGACTTCTGATGATTGATGGACCTGACTTATTTTTTATATCTAAGTCAGTTTGTTTAACTGAAAGCAAACAAGTCCAGAAATCCACACACCACCCTGCATCATGTGTGCTTAATTCCAGCTGGGCCCTGGGACTTTGGCACCACAAGGGCACGTGAACAGTGTTGGGAGAGGGTTGGCAAATCTGGTGTCCTGGGTACAGAACAAGTAGGCAGCGTCTTCTGTTCTCTCTGCCCTCTGTTAATCCAGATGGAGTGGGGTGGAGGTGACAGACACCCAGCTTGCAATAAGATGACTTCAGTTCCAGGCCTTCCTTTGCTCTTGACTCGTGTGTGATCCATGGCCAACCATTTATCATACAGAATCATTTCATCCATCTTAGCTCTGGCTTAGGAGTAGTGGATGAGACCACGAATGTCAAGGTACTTCTAAGTGCTGTTTGATAGGTAGTAGGAGGAGAGGGAGCCATTGCATTACTGAAGGGTATGGTGCTGTGCATGCTATGGCTGTGAGTGTGGGTGCTGAGTTTTCAGCCAGACACCAATCCCAAAGGAGAAGAGGGGGTAATAGCTTTAAAACTAGTAAAAGTGTGTTGAGGCAGGAATGACCTCAATAAGTAAGTTACTTTCCTAGATTTATGTTGCTTTTTTCATGAAGAAGTATTTCACAAATAAACATTTAGCTAATTTTATGCTCAATTAAAATGGAGGAAAATGGAGAGAAAAATGCAGAATTCATATCAACACCATATTGGAGGGAAGCAGAGGTTTACATAAAACTTACATTTACATGACGCCATTTACTTTCACATTTCATTTTGCTCTTCATATTACTCTAGAAAGTAGATGTTAATGTGCCCTTCCCCCATTTTATGATGGGAGATGACATTCAGGGGTAGGTGACATGGTATCAGGTCATACAGTGGGTTAGCGGCAAAGCTATGCTATGGCTATGAGTGTGGGTGCTGAGCATGAGCTGGCTCAGGACCTCTGAGCACTGTTTTAAAGATTTGGAAGTGGCTTAAACAAAACATTTATATTAGCCTCAGTTTCTGTATGTCAGAAGTTTGGCATGATTTGGCTGGGCTCTCTGCTCAGGGTTTCGCTGGGCTAACGATCCGGGGGTTGCCCAGGTATATTCTCATTTGGGCTCAGGTTCTCATCCAAGCTCGCTGGTTGTGGGCAGAATTTAATTCCTTCTCCCACCTTCCATGTGGCTTCCTACAACTGGAAGCCATGTCAAGTCCTTCTCATACTTCATATATCTTTGATTTCCTCTTCTGCCACATCTCTCTGACCTCTTTTATTTTAAAGTGGTTAATGGGAACATATTTATGTCTGTCATTTCAACAGGAAATTTAACCTTTTGCTGCTCTGTTTCCTTGCCCTGTGAAACTAACAGTTCGCAGACATGATAGTATCATGTAGAAGAAGTCATAAACTCAGGGAAGAAGGAAGTGTAATATTGAGCTTCCTACAAGGGAGCCTTTGATCTAAAGTTTCAGTTGAGCCTGACACGGCCAAGGTGTTAGCAGCCACCCTGCTTCTGGCTGGTGTTCATGGGAGATCCGCTAGGTCTTCATAGGAGACAGATTTTCCCAAATGGACTTAGAAGAAAGCTTGATCCCATTTTTTTAAATTTAAAAATGTAGTATTTTTTTAAATTTATTTTTCAATTGTAGTTGACATACAACATTATATTAGTTTCACATGTACAACCTAGAGATTAGATGATTATATACTTTATGAAGTGCTGATCTCTCTCCCTCTTTTTTTTTTTTAAATAAACTTTCAGAAGATTGAGGATCAGATTGAATCTCATGGTGGTTCTAGGAAAGACAACTTTTTCAATGGCTTTTTTAAAGGATAGAGTGGCCTAGCCAGCATGGCTCAGTGGTTGAGCATGGACCTGTGAACCAGGAAATCACAGTTCAATTCCCAGTCAGGGCACATGCCCAGGTTGTGGGCTCAATCCCCAGTGTGGGGCATGCAGGAGGCAGCCAATCAATGATTCTCTTTCATCATTGATATTTCTATCTCTTTCTTCCTCTCTGAAATCAATAAAAAACATATTTAAAAATAAATAAAAATAAAGTACAGGGTAGTGTTTTTACTCAAGTCAGACCAATAAAGCAATGGGTTTGAATGAACCAGTTACTGCCTGTTATGAGGGACCTACATCAAAAGTCAAGGCCATCACCTCCTCCCCTTTCCTCCCCCAGTGCAGCCTCACCTATGCTTTAGAGGTTTGGGACTAGAATGGCCATTCCTCTGACTAGGAATGGAAAACCAGAGGTGGTATAAGAACTCTACTAGTCCCTTGTGGCTTTGGACAATTTATCTCTTTCTCAGTTTTCTCATCTAGAAAACTGGAAGTGATTCTTTTCTGGGTCCAATGCAAATCTAACTTTTCGTGTAAGATGGCAAAGATCACCAGCACCTACAATGCGACCCAGTATATAGGAAGAGTTAGCACAAGGGAAATTCTTATTAGGCAAGAAATTGGTAATTGTCAGAAGAAGCTTCCATTATGGATAATTCCAGAAGCATGTGAAATACATTACTGATTTACTTAAAATAAACAAGAACAATAGTTGAACTTCATGGTTTATTTATAGTCCTTGATGGTTGAAAAAAAATTACAACAAACGTTGCTTGGGGAATTTCCAGGGACATGCCCTCTAGTACTTATATTAAAAACATCAGAACCTCAGCATCCTTATTTGAAACACACAATGGACTCTTCTGAATGTGTCAGTCTAAGGAGTCTTTTTAACATTCAGTTACTTGTTATTGGTTAATTTTTCTGGTACACACTGCATGTTCTGTGAGTTGAAATAAAGTTAAGGTAATAGTTAAGGTAATACACATGTGTTAATAGATGGTATATAGGATGTTATATATGCACATAGACACACACACTCAAGTTGACCAGAAAAGCAATAGGTTTGATTAACTAGTTGCTGCCTGTTGTTGAGGAGGCTTGCATATATAACTCGGTGTGTGTGAATAGTTGAGTGTATGGATAGGCACATCTACTTAGGTACAAAGAAATTATCAGACTTAATAAATTTTATTTTCAAAAGTAGAACACAAAATTACCCAATTTCAAAAACAGCAAAATAAAAAGCGAAGGTTAAATATTCAAAAAATTTTGATTTTGGAACTAAAATGTGTTTACTTTTCCATGAATTACTTGAAACCCACAATAAGTTGTACTTACAGATAATTGCTTCCACTTGTGACAAAATGTTTCCATTTAGGGCTTTTAACATTTGAGAGAAGAAGCATTTCATTTTGAGTGGGCATACTAAAACCCACTTCTAGTATTCCTGTCTAATGTCACAAACATATCATAACCAAGGGAGTAAAACAAAGATTTGAAAAAAAAATCCTCAGTCTTAATTTCTATTACCCATTAAACATTTAAAAAAATATATATTGTTGAAAGTATTACATATGTCCCTTTTCCCCCGCATTGACCTCTCTCACCCCTCTCCCAGCCCCTGATCTGAGGCCTTCACCACCCTATTGTCTGTGTCCATGGGTTGTGCATATATGCATGTGAGTTCATTGATCTCTTCCTACCCCCTACCCTTCCCTATCTTCCCTCTGAGGTTTGACAGTATGTTCTGTGCTTCTGTGTCTCTGGATCTATTCTTGTTCATCAGTTTATGTTGTTCATTAAATTCCACATATGAGTGAGATCATGTGATAGTTATTTTTCTCTGACTGACTTATTTCATGTAGTATACAGTAATGCTCTCCATGTTCATTCAACAGCTGTTGCAAATGGTAAGAGTTCTTTCTTTTTTACAGCTGCATAGTATTCCATTGTATAGATGTACAGTTTTTTTAATTCATTCATCTAAAGACCTGTACTTGGAAAACTACAGGACTTTGAAAAAAGAGATAGGAAAGATATACACAAGTAGAAGAATATACCATATTCATGTATTGGCAGAATCAACATCATTAAAAGGTCCATACTACTCAAAGCAGTCTACAGATTCAAATATGTTTAAAAAAATAAAATCATACAATTTTGTTTGTCAATTATACCTCAATAAAGCTGAAATATAAATAAGTAAGTAAATAAAACACTATGTTGATTGCATCTTAAAATGGAAATGATGAAAAAAACAGAAATGATTGCATTCCTTCCATATTACCCGTTCACAGTTTATAGGGCATTTCATTTTAAAGATAACACTGTAAATTACATAAGTAAATGTAGCTTCTTAAGGTTCATCTTATTTCCTAGTACCCACAGGGTATCCCTGGGGTGCACCTAAGCCTGTTTGAGAAGCATGGGCCCGTAGCTGCACACACTGAGGAAGGCAAGTCTATTAGGTTTCCAGTCTCATTATGAAGTACGTATTCAGTGCCCTCTTTGTATAGACAGACGTGTGGCAGCGAGTTGCCTAAAGTGAGCGGCTTATCGGGTTTAGGAAAAAGAACGCATTGGGCTGCAGCAAGATGACCAGCCATACTAGGTCCTGCCTGATGCGTGCCAGGATGTGGGATGTGGAGGAGGGTAGACATGGCTAGAACTTTTTGGTCAGGGGTTTGCAGAGATGGTATCTTTCAGGGTTTTGAAAGATAATTAGGATTGGGGTTACAAAGAAGACAAAGGCATTATTGAGAGGAGGCATGATGAGAACTAGGTGGCTTGGGGAGTGAGGAATAGCCAAATTGAGGTGAAACAAAGTATTTGCAGGGCACAGGAGAACCAGAAAAGGTTGAGGAAAGAGACCCTTGACTGCCAGGCTCAGGAGCAGGTAGGGAGCCATTTAAGGTTCTGAGTTTGAGGGGTGATATGTGCAAAGACACACTTTAGAAGGTTAGTCTGACAGCAGTGTGTTGGTTGAACTGTAAGGGAGAAATCTTAAAGTAGTATGACTGGTTGGGGAATTAGTGAATTATTTAATGAAGGCCTGGTCCAGAGTACTGTCTACAGAGAAAGGTGAGGTGGAGGTGGGGGGTTTGCAGAAGCAAATGACAAAGAATACATACAAACATACATACATACATATATATATACATGTATATAATTCGATAGCATTTTGGTGGGTATAGACTAAGTGCTTTCTAAAAGTATTCCATTATACAATTATTTTCTTACTTAAACATGTTGATATCAGTGTCTACCCAAAGCCAGCTTAGGAAGGGTTTTGTTGCTATGAGGCTTACTTATAGGACTTACCCTTAAATCACTTTTGGAACAAAGCAGAGAATAAATACAATTACTCATAGGGCATGAAAGAAGCAGATTGAATGCAGAAAAAATGTGCGGGAGATGTATTTCTACTTGGTTTTATAACTTTAGGTAACTCTATGAAAATAGAGGGCACAGGAGAGTTTCTTATATTAATGAATTCATTAGTGTTTAAAAATGCTTTGACCCAATCATCTTATTTTCTGGGGAGAAAGAGTCAGGAGCACTGAAGTACACAACTAACTAAACAAAGACCGGAAAAGGAGCTGAATTCTGAAAGTGCTTTGAGGAAGTTAATTGACCATGTTGTTTTCATTTGCTTGGAAAGGAATTCCCTCTGAAACCAAAACGAGGTGTGTCCTTCCCCTTACTCAGCTATCACTCTGTCTTTTAATAAGATAAACTGATGTAATTTTATGATATATACTTCCATTTTGTATATGAAGAATTAAAGCTTGTAGCGGTGATTCTATTTAATAACTGATGCTTAGCCCATTCTGCCCTTTGCCCTTGGAAACATTTGCTCTCTGTAAGTCTGACACAATACTTGTTGGAGGCCTGCTTAATACAGCTGAACACAGACTCCAGGGACGAGAGAGGAGGAATACAGAATTCTGGGCAGTTTGGCCTCTTGTTAATCAATACCCACTATTTTAGGAGAAAAAAAGGAATAGCTGCATGGTCAGACACCAATTAAGACCTTCCTTGTAACAAATAGTGGAAGGAGCACTCAGCATCCCCATATTCTTGCATGCTGAGCACTTGATACTCAGGGAGGAAAAGTGAAATTTGGAGAAGGCCTTGGAGATTTTTCCTAAGTTCTTCCATAAATATTGGTATATGCAAATATTTCTCTATCAATTTTGTTAATACTTTTGTTGTATTGAAAGGATGAAGAACTGAGTCATATAAATAAGTCTTTTAAAATTAAAAACAATCTTTGATTCTCAGAATGATGCCTTTATCTGGTTTTCCCTCAGTTGTTTCTTAATAGCCAGGGTTAGTCAGTTTTTTTAGTCTTTTCAAGAAGTGAGCTCTTGGATTTAATAATCTTTTTTTTGCTTTCTTTCTAATTCATTAATTTAAAAAATATTAACTTTTTCTTCAGCTTTTCTTAGTATTCTTAAAATTGTCCTATTTTACTTCTTGTGTTGAATGCTTCACTGATTTTTCTTTCTTGTTTAGGTAGAAAAGTATTTAAAACTATGACTTTTCCTTTCAGTATAACTGATAGAATTTAAATAATTTTAATAAATAATGTTGTTATTGTTATTTTTTCTACAAAATAATTGGCATGTTGATTTTTACTTTCACTCAGTGAAGTGGTTAGATAGGTGTATTTTATTTTCCTTAAAAATCTGATAAATTTCTAGGTGGTTTTATTTTTGCATTGGGATCACACATAGCCCATACACTCTCTACTTTTGAGAATGTACTGAGAAATTATTTTGTGGGGAAAAAAATTGAAGGTAGTCCATCAAAAAGTATTTTCTCTGAAAGGTACAAATCTTTATTTATTTATTTATTTATTTAGTTAGTTAGTTATCTATTTACTAGAAGCCCATTGCAGGAAGATTCCTGCAAGAATAGGGCTTCCTGAGCTGGAGCAAAGCAGAGAAGGGAGCAAGGCCCACCGAGGCAGGCTTCACTCCCTTCTCTGCTGCCTTGCTCCCTCCCTTCTCTGCCCCTTGGCTCCCTTCTGCAGCACTTGGCTTCCTTCTAGGCTGTCTTCAGTTTTTGCTCCCTACCTGTGTATACAAATTAACTGCCATCTTGGCTGGGTTAATTTGCATACATTCACTCTGATTGGCTGGTGGGCATGGCTTGGCTGGTGGGCGTGGCTTGGGTGTCTCAGAGTGTTGGTAATTTGCATATTACTCTTTTATTAGATTAGATTTTTCAGTTTTATTGAGGTATAATTGACAAAATTATACAATTTTATTTTATTTTTTAAAACATATATTTTTATTAATTTTAGAGAGGAAGGGAGAGGGAGAGAAATCGAAATATCAATGATGAGAGAAAATCATACTGGAGACTGAGCCCACAACCCAGGCATGTGCCCTGACCAGGAGTTGAACTGTGACCTCCTGGTTCATAGGACAACACTTAACCACTGGCCACACTGTCCGGGAAAATTGTACAGTTTTAAAGTGTATATTGTGCATAGATTGATTTCTGGACTCCCTTTTCTGTTCCATGGATCTATGTGTCTGTTTTTCTGCCAGTGTACCATTTTCATTATTAAAGCTGTATATAGCTTGATCAGGAAGTGTAATGCCTCTAGCTTTGTTTTTCTTTCTCAAGATTGCTTTGGCTTTTTGGAGATTTGTGGTTCCCTACAAATTTTAGATTTTGTTCTTTATTTCTCTTTAAAATGCTATTGGCATTTTAATAGGGATTGCATGAATCTGTAGGTTGCTTTGGGTAGTAAACATTTTAATAATATTAATTCTTACAATCATGGACATTTATTTGTCTTCTTCAATTTCTTTTATTAAAGTCTTATAGATTTAGTATACAGATCTTTCACCTCCTTGGTTAAATTGATTCCTAGGTATTTTATTCTTTTGATGATATTGTGAATG
The DNA here is from genome assembly GCA_004026665.1 of Murina feae. Classification (NCBI taxonomy): domain Eukaryota; kingdom Metazoa; phylum Chordata; class Mammalia; order Chiroptera; family Vespertilionidae; genus Murina; species Murina feae. The sequence goes on along the minus strand of PVJC01002365.1, from coordinate 45,262 downwards.
GGATTGTTTATTTCTTTTTTAGATATTTAATCATTTGTGTATAAAAGTGCAACTGATTTCTGCATGTTGATTTTGTATCTTGCAACTTTATGGAATATACTAGTGTCTCAGTGAATGAAATTCATGCACATTAAAAGGGGATTAATTAGAGGAAATATTTTAATATTGCTATTTGCCCTTTCTCTATAATAAAAGTGTCAGAGATAAAAGAAAATTAGTAAAATGTATATGAAAATCTTCCTCCTGTCAGAGTCTGGGGCACACTGCCGGACCCAGAGTCAAGTTCCCACACAGCTGTGGCACCTCAAAATCCCACAAGACCTAGACCCAGCTGCCCCCACCCTTGTCAAGCCCTGCTGGGCAGAAGGCACAGCCTCAGGTCCCCTGGCCTGGTGCCGGGTGGAAGGTGCAGCCTCAGGTCTCCTGTTCGCCCCATCGGGTGGGGAGGGGCGCACCCTCAGATCCCCTGGCCCAGCACTGGGGTGGGAGACACAGCCTGAGATCCCCTGGGCCTGGGGGCATGCCTTGAGGTTCCTCGGTCCAGGCCAGGTGGCAAAGCCTGACATCCCCCATCAAGCCTTGAGGGTGGGTGGTGCTGTGAGGTCCCCCATCAAGCCCTGCTGGGCACGGGGCACAGCCTCAGGTTCCTGCTGATTGCTCATTATGGCTGGTTATGGGAACTCAGCCTCTGCTGTGGGTATAGCCATCTTGTGTTATGGACAGAATCTCTGCTTCCACTGTGGGAACAGCTATCTTGACCATTCTGGTGTGACAGTCAATTTGTATATTCCCTCTTTATTAGGCAAGATTAGGGGCCTGGTGCATGAAATCCATGCACGGGTAGGTGGGGGAGAGGGAGGGCAGGCGGGGTGGGGCAGTCCCTCACCCGGACCTGCACTTTATCCAATTCGGTAGCCCTCAGGCGGCGGCTGGAAGTTCCCTGATAGGTCTGGCTTGCCGCTCTGTTTCGTTCCCTCGTCCACAGCTGCCGCCCCGGCCTAGGTCCGGCTGGGGCAGTGGCTGTGGGGTCCCCATCGCTGGCTCCCCCTCCTCTGCAGCCGGATCCAGCAGGCCCTGCTGGGAGCTTCTTGCGGCCCCCACTTGTCTGCTTGGGGGGTCATCATGGCAACCTCCCAGCAGGCCCTGCTGGGTGCTGCCTGTGGTCTGACTGCCTGCTGGGCTTCTATTGCCAAGGTAACGTTGCCAGCATCCTGCCCCACCGCTGTGGGTGCCGCCATTTTTGTCCTGGAGTGATGGTTGATTTGCATATTACTCTTTTATTAGGTAGGATTGACTAATTGTAACAGCTTTAGATGGAGTTGGTAGGGTTTTTAAAAAATGAATAATATGTCATTTGCAAATAGAGACAGTTCTATTTTTTTCTTTCTAACTTGGATACTTTTTATTTCTTTTTTCCCCCCAATTGCTCTGGCTAGGACTTCCAATACTATGTTATTTTATTCCTCATCTTAAAGAAAGATGTTTAAGCTTTTAATCATCATTGAATATAACGCTAAACATGGATATGTCATAAATGGCCTTTATTATGTTGAGGCACATTTTCTCCTTACCTACTTTGTTGTATCATGAATTCATGTTGGATTTGGTCAAATGCTTTTTCTGAGATAATCATATGATTTTTGTCCTTCATTTTGTTAATGTGGTGTATCACTTTGATTGAATTATGGATGTTGAACTATCTTTGCACTCTTGGAATAAATCTCATTTGATCATGGTGTATACCCTTTTAATGTGCTATTGTATTCAGTTTGCTAATATGTTTTTAAAGACTTACATTTATATTCATCAGTCATATTGACTGTAATTATATTTTCTTATAGTGTCCTCATTCTCTGGTTTTGGTACATAGGTAATTCTGGTCATATAATATGAATTTGGAAGTTTTCTTCCTCTTTGAATTTTTTAGAAGAGTTTGAGTAGGATTGTATTAATTCTTCTTTAAAAGTTTGGTAGCATTCACCAGTGAAACCATCTGATCCTGGACTTCCTTTTATTGGGAGGTTTTGATTACTGATTCAGATTTTCATACTCCTTTTTTCAGTCTTAGTAGTTGTATGTTTCTAGAAATGTATCCATTTTTTCTAGGTTGTCCAATTTTTTGATGTGTAATTATTTATAGTCATTTCTCATGTTCCCTTATATTTGTGTGAACTCAGTTGCAATGTTTTGTCTTTCATTTCTAATTTTATTTATTAGTATTATCTCTCTTTGTTTCTTGGTAAGTGTAGCTAAAGAGTTATCTATTTTGCTTATCTTTTTTTAAAAAAATAGCTCGATTTCATTAATCTTTTCTCATGTCTTTTTAGTCTCTATTTCATTTACGTCTGCTCTGATCTTTGAAATGTACTTACTTCTATTAATACCAGTGATGGAGAGATGGAAGTGGAGAATCTGCAACTGGCAACTTGATTAAAGAGATTTTCCTTAACAAATACAGGGGCTAAGCTATTGATGTCTTAGGAGAGGAAACATGGCAACTTTAGAGAAGAAATAGCGTGGCATTGGTGCTGAAAGAACCATTGTAACCAAGTGGCAATTAAACAATGATCATAGCTAATAATGAAGCACATTCAAGAAGCAGTAAGCCAACTGAGGCTGGCAGGAGAGGGTTCAGAACCGCAGACTTGAGCCCAAACTTCCTCTTAGGCATTCTCTCCGATGCTTATGGAATTCTTGGGTAATATGTGTGAATCCAGGAACAGTAGGGATACTGAAAGACCTTTCAGCAGTAATACATAATCTGAAGAATTAATACTTGCCACATAATTTTATTTTTCCCATAGTGTAATGATAGAAATTATAATGGAGAGTATTTTAATGTTCACTATGTACTAGGTGCTTTGGCATTACCATTTAAAGCAGTATTTGCCACTACTTACATGGTATAAAGTATAATAATTTTTAATGAAAGAAGGGAGCCTTACAAAGTTCGGATAATTTGCTATGGTAAATACAGGCCAAGTTTTGAACCTGGGTGTAAGCTCTGTGAAGGCAGATATCATAGCTGTTTATTCATTTGGTAACTCTGCTGCCTTGAATGGTGTCTTTCACATAATAAGTGTGCATTAAATATTTGTTGAGTGAATGAATAAGTCCCATATCTGAATACTTTCCATTATCTTTTTATCATTCATATTAAGATTAATTAGGAATTTGTACCATGGCCCTTCTAGTTCTCTCTAGCAGATATTCCAAAGGGCCAGAGATTTGGAAGATATTCGATGACTATAGTAATCTTTGACTGGTGAGCTGACGGTCCTTGTAGGATGGACAATTGGCTATGACTGGTATATATTAGCTATAAATAATGACGCACCCATAGAAGCGAACCGTCACTTAGCAAATGATTTGTCCTTCCATTTAATAGATTTAACTCAGGACTCTTTAACCAATGGGTTCCCCGGGAGGTACTCGGGAAGTCTGTCAACACTGAAATTGTATGCAAAATTGTGTTGTATATGTATTTGTCTGGACAGGTGTTTCCATCATTTTCAGGGGTCTGTGACACTAAAAAGATGAACAGTGTTCAATGGAACATTGATCATTTAAATTCTGGAGGTTAGTGTTGGAGTTAGAGAAGAGCATTCTTTTTGTTGGTTTTATTAAAAGAAAAAAGTTGTTTTCTCTTGCAAGTAATGGATTTAACAGTGGTTTTAGGTATAGTTGACATTTCTCAGCCTAGGGCTTGGGCACATCTCTCACCAAAAAGTCTCTGTCACTCATTACATCAAATCTCAGAAGAGAATACTAATTAATTTCCATCGTATTTGGAGGCAGGATTAAAATAAGTTGGTCTCTCCTCAGACCACCCAAGCTGCTGGCTACCTTGAATGCTTTTTCTTGTTCCTTCATGTTTAGGGTCCAAACTAGGTAAATCAGGGTCTGATAGACGTTTTCTCCAAATAAGTTAGTGAGCACTTACCTGTTTCCAAACAAAAGCCACAGATCTGCCTGCTTAATTTTGGGAATCAGAGCCCCAGGGCCGCCAGCAAGTTTGCCTCCACTTTGATCTGAAATGTGTATGACACTGTATTTTTTGGCTGCTCTGAAGCAGACTGCCAATTAGATCCAAATGTGTTAGACAGCCTCAGAGAGGGTACTAGTGGCCAAGTTTCCATTAGTGGTTACTACTGATTGATGCCTGCAGCATTCTGTTCATTTACTAATAGAAACCTACTCTCATCTTTAATCTTGGGGTTGGAAGTTGAGGTAATGGGAAGAGGAGAAAGTCCCAGAACACAATGAAATCTCTTTGTATCTCTCAACTTTCAACTTCTGTTTTCTTTTTAACACAGGAAAGACTTAAAATTGTAGGAGGTGATGATTCTCTTGTTAAGACTAGGGTGTGTTTGTCATCTTCTCAGGTATAGAGGACAAAGGGAGGAGAAAAGCTTGCCGCATTTATTGAAAAACAGCTCTGTGCCTACGATGGTATTAGATGCTTTCACATGCTACCTCACTCGGCTGTCTAACAGTTAGAAAATAAGAGCTAGCATTCTGCATCCTGTTCAGAGATGATGAATATGTTCTTTATTGGATACATACGTGGCAAAACAAATTCACACAGGTATCTGTTGGATTTAACAGTGTGTGCTAGTCTACTCCACTGTACAATAGTGACTCTCATGCTGGTTCTTCTAGTATCTGACAGAGCCTGGGGAAAGCTTCTAGTGCACAATGGAAATGGGGCTACTAGGTTAGAAACTTACCTGTGAGTCACCATAAACCAAAGTAGAAAAACGAAGACCAGGGACCTAATTTCAGCTTTGCATTCATATTTAGAAATGGGCCTATGTTTATTGTTTGCTTTTAGTTTTAGGCTAAAATTTCTTGAAAGCAGATCATTGTTTGAGAAGTGAACTCCACCTGGGGAAAGAATGGAGGAGATAAAAAAAATAAACCTTTCTTCTTTGTTAAGGAGTCATATTGTCGCTCTTGGGTTTTCATTGACACCAGCTGCAGTGGATTCTGCCTGTCTCCCAAGGAGGACCCCAAGGGTGGTTCGCGGAGCCTGCATGTCATACTTGGTACCAGTTAATTCTGGGAACTCAAAATGTATTCAACTTAGTGATGTTTAAAAACATTTGTTCTTCCCCATGTTTATTTCAGGGAGTGTAATTTGATATCTGGGACTGTATTGCACAAAAGTTGGTGAAGTATATGAAGCTCTTCAGGGCAGGAGGTTTATTGCAACCAGAACTTTTAGATGTGGTAAGTAGCCTGGAGCAGAGGTTGGCAAACTTTTTCTATAAAATGCCAGTTAGTAAATATTTTGAGCTTTGCAGGCCATATGGTCTCTGTGGCAGCTACTCAACTCTGCTGTGAAAGCAGCCACAGACAGTATGCAAAAAACTGTGTGCAGCTGTGTTCCAATAAAACTTTATTTATAAACATAGGGATGGGGCCAGATTTGGTCAGTGAGCTATACTTTGCCAAACCCTAGCCTAGAAGATGTTTCAGGTTTTTCTATGTATATGATAGTCACTGCCAAGCACATAGTAAGTGCTCAATACTTTTTTTAGGCTGAACACATCATGAAGGACAGCAGAACTCTTTTTTGAAAAAAATATATTTTATTGATTTTTTTACAGAGAGGAAGGGAAAGGGCAAGGGAGTTAGAAACATCGATGAGAAAGAAACACTGATCAGCTGCCTCCTGCACACTCCCCACTGGGGATGTGCCTGCAACCAAGGTACATGCCCTTGACCAGAACCGAACCTGGGACCCTTGAGACCACAGGCCGACGCTCTATCCACTGAGCCAAACCAGTTAGGGCCAGCAGAACTCTTTTGATATGGTGTGAAACACGTGTTGGAATTCATTTGTTGGAAAACGAATGCTGAATGTAATGGTATTAGGAAGTGAAGCCTTTGAGAGCTCTGCCTTCATGACTGGAATTAATACCCTTATGAAAGTGACTCTGGAGAGCTAACTTCCCCCTTCTACCATGTGAGGACACAGCGAGAAGTTGGAGCTCAGCAACCTGGAAGAGAGCTTTCACCAAAACCCAGCCATATCTCAGATCTCTAGTCTCCAGAACACTGAGAAATCAATTTCTTCACTTATAAGCTACCCAGTCTGTGGTATCTATAATACTAGTAATAAAAGTGTAATATGCTAACTTGACCAGACAACCAAATGGCCTTCCGGACGAACTTCCAGATGAAGCTGGGGCTGCAAGGGCCAAGGCAAGCTGCCATGGCTGTGAGGGCCACACCCCTTGCATGAATTTCGTACATCGGACCTCTACTTTGTTATAACAGCCCAAACAGATTAAGATATCCTTTCAGAAGTTATTACTATCAATGATGTTATAAATTAAATTAAGAAAGAAGTTGGCTCTGGCTGATTTGGCTCAGTGGATAGAGCATTGGCCCTTGGACTGCAGCATCCTGGGTTTGATTCTGGACAAGGGCATATATCTCAGTTGCAGACTTGATCCCCAGACCAGGTTGGGGCCTGGGCAGGAGGCAACCTATCAATGTGTCTCTCTCTCAGTTTCTCCCCCTCCCTTCCACTGTCTCTAACAATTAATGGAAAAAATATCCTCAGGTGAGACTTAACAAAAAAAGATAAAAGAAAATAAATGAATTGTTAGGAATAGACTCAATGCATAGATAGAAAAATAAAGCATGAGAAACTAGGGTCCCAAGAAGTTGCAGGCAAATTTTCATTTAGAATTCAAGCTTCTTGATTCTATTCAATACTGAATTCACTGAAGCCTTTGGTTTCTAAAATTACTTTATCATTTATTCTAAATGATAAAACCGCTTCTTTCAGAGAGAATACTACTAATTTCAGCTCCACCAAATAAGGTTCTCTGTAGCAAGAGATGGAAAATCCACTTCAAACAGGTTTAAAGGATGCACGGTGCTTCTTGGCTGATGAAATTGAAAAGTCTAGATGCAGAGTGGACTTCATACAGGCCTGACTCAGTCCCTCTGTTACTAATGACCCAGTTCCTCTCTGCTTCTTTGTTCTCACTGCCTCAGGGTCATCTTCACTATCAGATTCTACCCTGTGGGACACCCCTGAAGATTCTCTTGCTTGGGGATGGTGTGGTGGGGAAAATAAACTTCTCCTCAAACTTCTGCTGACCTTGGTCGAGTAAAGAAACAGAACATAGATAAGGATGGACTAACATCTTTATGCTGCTTTGGGCATGGGAAGCAGAGTGCAGTTAGGCAAGTCAATTGAATGGTTGGTGGTCTTGAAAACCGGAGTGAGATGTGTCCTAGGGAGGCACGCAGAAGTCTGGTGGGCTTGTTGAGTCCACAGGCATTTAGGATCCCTGGAGTCTAGGGACAAGGAGGGATATAGGGGGGATAGACAGGGAGGGAAGGACCACATCCAAAGCTGCCTTGAGGAGTCAGGTTTTAACTCTGAGATGGGTGGGGCACTCATTGCTGAAGAATTTTGAGCAAGAGAGTGATAAGATCAGACCTGAATGTTACAAAAATTACCCGATCGACTTTGTGGAAAGGGATTCGAGGAGAAGCAGGAAGAAAAGCAATGAGTCTAGCACAATCGCCTGGACGTGTTACAGCAATGGCAGGATGGAGGAGCGGAGAGAGAGAGAGAGCCATTTAGGTGGAGTCAAGCCACTGCGGGTGGTGGGTTATGGGAACGTGGGGAAAGTGAGGCTCCCAGAAGGCTATTTCAGCAGCGGGGGGCATAGAGGGCCACACTCTAGGATGGGTGAAGATATCCCCGTGCCTTTGTTTTTTGAGGACATGTATGTGGGAGTGTGATTTGCCATGAAGTATGAATGAGGAGAACCTGAATAGAGGTGACAATGCCCACACGGTTTCCAGTTGCTCCTGTCAGGGTGAGGTCTCTGCAAGGGTCTGTAACCGGTTTATAGCCCTGGTTCCCATTGCTGCCGAGAAGCACAGAGCGGGGGATGGAACTCGGCAGCAGCCACAGGGTCCGTGGCTACACAGCTTGTTCGAATAACCACAGGATGGGGTCGCTGCCAGGGAGACTGGGCTTTCTGTCTCATCTCCTCTGGCTGCTCTTGCTAACGGCCCATGTTCTCATGGTTAAAGCCACCACCAGCCCTCAGCCCAGAAGGGAAACATGCCTCTCTCTTGCTCTTGTGAAGAGCCTGACAGAAGGACTGACTGTCTGCAAATGCCGCAGGCATCCTCATGGTAAAGGACAGGAAGGGGGCATCCCAGCCTGGCCCCGCGGAGAGCGTTCTCCAAACCTGCGAGGAGAGACAGGAGGATGGACAGGAGCCTCATCACTGTGACGGCCGTGGGAACGCAGGCCATTGCCAAAAAGGCTCCCAGCGGTGCTCCCCGGGGAGCATCGTGTGTTTCACTGGTGACGGCAGCAGCCGCTGGTCCAGCCGGCGGGGGGCCGGAGGAAGGTGGGCCTAGAAGAGAGCGGCGTGGGCCTCACAACCTTGCGGAGCGCCCTCTCCTTCCTCAGGGTCTCAGCTCAGTCTGCCCCCAGGACCAGAGAGGCCGGAGTCACCGTGGGAGGCAACTGCACACACGATTCCATAAAGATGAATTCTTTCGTTATAAAATGGTCTGAGAGGACGGGAAAAGGATTTCAGATGGAAATGCAGCGTCATTCTCATTAGAGACCCGGAAGCCTGTGCAAGCTCCCGCTCAACGGAGCTGCTTTTCAGGTGAAACTGGTCCCCCAGCCGCGGCTGAATGGGCTGTGCAGCTCCAGGCGAGCGGGCGGCACGGCCTGGCGCACAGATGGATGCACAGCTCTGACGGTTCAGGTCAAAGCCGTTCAGGCTTCTCTCCAGCTGCCTTTCTTCTCTGGCCCATCTGTTTCTTTCCCGTCTATTCAACTGCTCTCGCTTGACATCTTGGAAAAGAAAGAAGTCCCTGGGACTTCTCACATGTGAAGGAACACTCTGTGATCAAGCCAATTCAACCACCTGTGCTCAGGGCTCCTGACGGGGCCGGCACGGTGCAGCAGGTGAGGGTCAGGGAAGGGCTGCCCTGGCCGCGCTGTCCGCTGCTCACCATCTGTGGGGGAAGGTGGGCATCTTTTCAAGTAATTGTTCCATGTGTCAGGAAAGGTAAAAAGGGAACAGCAGGTGATGCCAAAACAAGCAGAAGTATTCTGGCCAGAAACGTGAGGAAGGTTTCAGGAAAGAACTGACATGGAGAGAAAGAGAGAGAGAGAGAGAGAGAGAGAGAGAGAGAGAGAGAGAGAGAGAGAGAGAGAGAGAGAGAGAGAGAGAGAGAGAGAGAGAGAGAGA